>PVJO010007889.1:0-78750 GCA_004026905.1 Hystrix cristata | reverse complement strand
AGATGTATCATGTACAGGTACAAAATAACCATGCTGATTATGATCATTATGTATACAATGTACCAATACATGTTCTTGGTAAAAATTTAAAAAAAATGCTGTGAAGGAAAAATACTGGGCTATACAGACTTCAGGGACTTTTTTTTTTTTTTTTTTTTTTTTGGTGCTGGGGATTGAACTCAGGGCCTGGCCCTCGCTAGGCAAGCGCTCTACCGCTGAACTAAATCCCCAACCCCCAGGGACCTAGTCTAAGTAGGTCGTCTCGGCGATCTCTGAAGAGGGAAGAGTTGCGTTGAGATCTTGAAGCTCAGAAGGAGTGGGCAAGATTTTAAAGAACGTTCTAGACAGGAGATAAGCAGGATAAAGTCCCTGGGGTGGGATGCAGAAGGCAAGACACACAAGAGCTGAAGAAGCAATGGAGGGTGGGAGAAAGTGTCACAAGACTGAAGGGACTTGCAGGGTCGGTGACAGCAAACGCTCAGGGTTGTATCCTAGGTATATCGGCAAGCCCCCAAAGGGCGTTAGAACAAGTAGTGAATGTTCCTGTTTAAAAAGGGCAACTCTCTATGAGAGGAATTACCCGGAAAGGGATAGAAGTAAAAATGAGGAAACCAGCTGGGAGTTTATAGTATCAACAAATGAGGTTATAGTGGCTGAGGGGAGATGTGGGTGTGGTCAGCATTGAAGATGGCAAGAAGTGAAGCAATATAAAATATGTTTAAAATGCCTCATTACTGGACTGAATAGGGGAAAAGTTGACAATTGCAGGAGTTGTCAAAACTCTCACGTTTCTGGTGTTTAGTGATGGGCTGCTCCATGGTACCATGGACAGAACTAGGTTTGGAATCTATAGAAAACTAGATCCTAGTCGCACATATTAAATTCAAGACATTCAAATGGTCAAGACACTGAATTTGGAAGTGGATCACACAGGAGAAGTCTGGGTTAGAATATAAATAAGAGACGTCGGCATAATGTAACACAGAAATCACATAGTGGGAGTGTGACTTCGCAAGGATGGCAGGACTCACCTAGGAAACTCCTGGAGATTTGTTTCTGGAACTGTATCATCACTCTGTTTGTGGATTTGTACTTCCAACTGTCAGAAGGTAAAATTAGCAGAATAACAAGATAGTTGTTAAATATTTAGAAGTTTTTATTTGAAATGTGCTTCTGTTATCACTAAATGGAAGCAAACAATATACTTATTGAACATCATTGTTATCCCTGTTTCATGCATATAGAACTCCAACGCAGAGAGTAGTTAAATAACTTGCCCAAGATGACACAAGTTTAGCCAGGTGGGTCCTATATGCAAAATCAAAGCAATTTGACTCCAGATTGTGTGTTTTCAGCTCCTACATATGTGGCAACAGTAGTAAAGCAACTTGGTTTGTTTGTTGGCCATAAAGAGTTGTCATTGGATCTCCACGTTCATGTGTACACGTCTAGGGTTATGAGATACAAGTCACATGGTTGATGTGCTCCAAGGAATTATATCAAATCCTTCGAAGAATAGAACTGGCCTCACTAGAATGGTCCTGAAGCTTCAACTCATTACACACACACACACACACACACACACACACACACTTTAAAACATAAATTGTACCAGACAACTTTGCCTCACAGTATTAAACTGAATTTCTAATCCCGAATGTCATTTGCTGGTCAGAGAGCCGAGTTAGGTTTTTTTTCCCCCCATCATACCCTCAATTTATTTACCCCACAGAACATTACACCTGATATTAAGACAGTACTAAATTCACATTGATGTCTTAAGTGTTGAGGATTTCCTTGAGGGCAGGAATTACTTTATTCCACCCTTTTTACTATCTTCTGGCTGCCTGGCAGAGTCTGGAACCCAAACAATCCTACATAGTGAAGGGAAAAAGGGAGGAAGGAGAGGGGGGAGGGAGGAAGGAAGGAAGGGCGGAAGGGAGGAAGGGAAGAAAAAGAGAGGGAGGAAGAAGTGAGGGAGGAACTCATTTCCCTGGCCAGCGAATGACAAGCAAGATTAGGAATTCAGTTTGATGCCATAAGAGCAAACCTATCTGGTACAATTTACATTTATAAAGTTTTTGAGTGTGCAATTTTTCTAACGTTTTGAGGCTTAAGAAAGGAAGGAAAGAAGAAAAGGGGGCAAGAGGGGAAGGCAGGAGGTAGGAAGGCAGGAAAAAGGGCGAAGCAATGGAAATGAAACACCTCTGGAAATTTTTAGGTGAACAAGAGGCCTTCCAACACTCTTTGTCCTCACTTTTCCGGTACCTGCTGTGCAGACCGCCCGCCACGCCCTCCTTTGCCCCGCCCCTCCTGGCCCCGCCCCCTCCTGGCCCCGCCCACTCGGCCGCTCCCGGACACCCCCCCTTCCCAGCTCTGGCCAGCCTGGCCACTGCGCCTGCGCACAGAGGCCTCGCGCCGCGGGTGGCAGAGGCGGGGTCCGCAGCCCCGGGTTCCGCCCAGGGGAAACGGAAGCGGAAGTTGGGGGCGGGCCCTCGCGGGGCGTGAACCGGAAGTGTAAGACCTCCTGCTTCTTCTCGGCCGGGCGGAACCTCCTCTGCTGGGCCCGGTGGCCGCGAGCGAACTTTCTTTCTACCGCCCCAACGGTCGCCGCGGCCGACGGCCTCTCCCGCCTGCCCGCCCGCCGCCGCCGCGCGCCTCGCCGCCGTCCGCGCCCTCTCGCCCCGGGCTCCCCTCGCGCTGCCGCCTCCGCCGCAGTCCCCTGCCCGGCAACCGGCCCGCCCGCCGCAGCGATGTGCGACAAGGAGTTCATGTGGGCCCTGAAGAACGGGGACCTGGACGAGGTGAAGGACTACGTGGCCAAGGTGAGCGGGAGGGCGCGCGGGCCGCCGGCGGCGGGGCGGGTGGCGAGGGGGAGCTCGCCGGGGTCCGCACGGCGGAGGGCCTCGGCCCGCGCGCCCTCCTGGACCGCGCGGAGCCGGCGGCGGCTGGCTCGTCCGAGTCGCTCCCGGGCGCTCATCGTTTGAATTTGGCCCCCTTTCTGCACCGAGGTTATATTTAAATCTTTCTTCGGATGAGGTAATTCTCCATCTTGGACTTTGCGGTTACTGAATGAAGTCACCTGAGTAATTAGGACCAGAGGAGCGTTTCCTTTCTCTCCGGGCCTGATAGGATTTTACAGAATTCATGGACCGTGTAGAAGGCACCGAAAATAGCAATAGTTTAAAAAGTGTTGAAACTTGTATCACTTCAGTGTGCGGGTTTAACTTTGGGTGTGGCCTTCTTCCTCTCCCCCACCACAACAAACAGACTTTTGCTTCAAGTGGTGAGATCGTGCATTGGTATCTGGAGTGTTTAAGAAATCTGAGTAGCTTTTCCAAAAGCATATTAACTTTGGTTACACCATCCTTCTCCTCGATTTCATCTGAAGTACTTACATGTGTAATAAATAACAGTGCCATTTAGTCACAGTATATTTGAGGGTAAAATCATGAATAAGAACTCAAAGCTGTGCCCAAAATATAAAACGGAATTCCCTTTGTGGTGAAATGGTAAAGTTCAAAGTTCAAGCTAGCCAGCCTTTGAATACTGAAACTGTGTATTTTGGAATATGAGAACCTGGTGTGATTTTAATGAAAGGATAATTTTTTAAAAATTTCTTTCAAAACAAAAGTATAATTTTATAACATAGCCATCAAGGACCTCTTCTTGTTCACCTTCTAAAAGTGTGGGAAACCAGGCTGGATTTCTCTTTTTCAAAGGATGTGTGTGACCATTGGTCTCTGTTAGGAAACAAGCAAAGTAGAGTTTCTTAAAACTTGTGGGATTGTGCAAGGCGCATACTCACAGTTTTTCCTCTGTTTAGTGCCATTGCAATTTAGACTTGTGTGTGTATCTGATCTACTTATTCTACTTAGTTATTTGCAGTGGATTTTAAGGCAGACTGCCTTCTTAACTAGTGGAAGATCGAAGATTGGAGAAGAACCTGTTTCAATGTATGGTTAGAGCAAGTTGTGTGCTAACAATTCTCAGTCACTCGAAAAGACCTTGGTTTTCCTGTCATGTTGGAACCTAGGAAATACTAAAAGTTGCTAGGTACTATGTACAGCAATAAAAATGACACTGTGTCTTCCTGGTGACATAGCATATTCCTTGTGAGACTGGTGAAATAAGCCCTATTATTAGCCTCATTTTACAAATAAAAGAACTGGGATGGAGGGCCCTAAAAAAGGTATCCAAAGTTCCAGAGATTATGTCTGAGGAAGCTAGAACTGAACTGCTGACTGCAGAACCGAGGCTTTTGAACTGATCCATACAGTCAGCCTCCCATAATCTAAAACATAACTATGAAAGCATACAATCGAAGATTTCTACAAGGACATTCCCAAGACCCCTATCTAGGCAGATCAGTTGTGAGCTAACAATTCTTAGTCACTTGAAAACATTTAGGTACAATTACATACTAATAAAGTGGATTAGTTTAATTTATTTATTTTCAGGTGTTTTTAAAAACGAGGTTATGTTCAGTTTGGCTTTTCTTCCCCGTGACTACCATACTGCCTCTGTCATTAACAAAAAAGATGTGCACGAGAGAAAGTTCAGCATTCAAAGATTGGTAGTGAAAGGAGGTATTGAGAAGTGGTCTGGCCGTAAAGATCAGCGTGTACAGCAATCCTATGAACAGACCAGGGAGCTTTTTCTTTTCCATTTTATTGAGTAATGGGTCTCTTAAGATCTCTTTCACTTCATTAATGAGAAATAACCAAACTTAAAAAAACAAAAAACAAAAAAACCTAGCACTCCAGTTTGAATACTGGCTATGCTCCCTTTTTAGACCTTGTCATACTCAAGCCCTCATTGTATAATTTCTTCTACTCAGCAGCGATTTTCTGTTCTTATTCGCCAGCTCACCTGTTCTGTCCGCCAATATGTGAACACTTGCTAAGTTTATATAATGTGTACTTGTCTAAGTGAGTCCAGAGAATGCACTCAAGAAACATGTGGGCTGGTTTTCCTTCTGAGTAGTGTCAGATACTCAGTATTCCTGTGAGATCTTTCACATTTAGTATTGCCTTTTTATTTAAAATGACATTTTAAAAATTCAATAATTGTATTTTCTGGCTTCTAATTTATCTACATAAACCTGAAGTGTAGATAGTCTTCAATTGTTGATTTTAAGTGAGTTTTTGAACTTCAAAAAGTCAGTTCAAAACCACTGAAAATTGCATGTTTCTAAAGAAAAAAAGCAGCACGTGGAGAAAAGTTTAGATTGCTCCATATTAAATGTTTATCTATAACATTGAAACAGTAACTGAAGTGATTTTAAAGTCTCAGCATTGCATTTCGGCGTCCTGGCTGACTGAGCTAAAGACCATGTCCAGTTAATTTACCTGTTCTTATTGGGAACCAGCCACTTTACTAGACCTGAGATGATGCTCCAGAAGTTAGGCGCAATGTTTAGGAAACTTCAGTGTCTATACTTAGCACAGCAGTGTGAAAAATCTCACAGGCTTTTAAAGTAGTATGTAAATCATAAGTGACATCTCACATAAAATTTGGTTGTCTAACTGAAAAAAGTGAAAGCTAGAAAGGAAAAGCATCGTGAGCAGCTGTAGTAGGTACCCACCACCCCATTCGCAGTCCATCACTGCCCTTGTTTTCCATTTCTCCCTTAATGTTAATTTCTCCCATTGGTGTTAAAATTCTGGTAGCACCTAAGGGCTAGATTGTCTGCTGGATACCTCGTTCAAATTCCAAGTTAAGCCTTCTGTTTTCCTCTCAAAACTGCTTCTGTTCCTGTTGTCTCCGTTTAAACTTAGGACTCATGACCCAACTGTTTGTCCAAACTAGAATTTGGGCTTTTCCTAGATTTCCGAGGGTTGTCTGCCTCCTTAGTCTCTTTCCTGCATGCCTCTCGCCATTCTTAGCACAATTACTGCCAGTTGTAGTTGCTGCTGCTGTATAACCCAGACTATATTTCCTTAGCGTAGTTTCTCCCCATCCAGCTTAGCTGTGGGATTGTCGGTAAAGGCGAATCTAGGCATACATATTACCTTTTCCTGAAGGAACCTCTTTCACTGCCCTTAAATACCTCTGTGTGTCCCATCACTTATTTAAAAAGGGCCATCTTCATGGTTTGGCTACTAACCATGACTTACCTTTCTGGAAATGCCATGTCCCAGAACTTGCCTGCTGTTTTTTGCTGTAGGTTTTTCTGTGTGTTCTTTCCTCTTTCTTGACTAAGTCTGCATTAGCAGTCTGTCCTTAGCTCCCAAGCTGGTGAACTCCTGCTAATCCTCCTAGAGTAAATATCATCTCACCTCTTCGAGAATAACATTTCATGTCAGATGGAGCTCTGCTTCTTTTACTGTGTCACTTATCACACTGCCATAATGTTGCTTATACACTCAGCTTCTGGAGGGTAGATACTGTACTCTTTTCTCATCTTTGTATCTCTAGTGCGGTGCCAAAGAATTTCACACATTAAAAGTGTATGTTTGTAGTGAGAAGTTCTTTGTATTGTTAACTTGGCCGCGCTTTCAATAAACATCACTACTTATTTAATAATTACCATTGATGGGTTAACCTGGGTTGCCAGATAAGAGAAAACACTTGGCAAGATACTTCAGTTTTCATTTTCCCCCCACAGTGATTCAGTATTGATAATATTTCCATCTTAAGGATGAGAACACTAAGGCTTAGAAAAGTTAATTTCACACTGTCGCAAAGTAAGTAGCATAATTGGGATTTAAACCAGGGCTGTCTGGTTTAAAAGCTTACGCACATACACCTAATTTTTTTAACCAGATCAGGCTGTGCTGAAATAGTTTCTCTGGTTTCTGAGCTCACAGCAGCTTAGAATAAACACATTAAGAAAATGACAGAGGGGCTTACAAGGGGCAAGTGCAACAAATTAGTTCTGTGGATAAAGACACAAAATATAGCTACTTTTTATTTTTCTAATATTAAATTTAGTAATTTGGAGATAATTAGTATAGAAATAAACATCTCTGTAAATTTAAATTTCCACCGGGGCTATCTTTGGTCAAGGTGTGTTTGTAAAGAGACTGATTAATAGCTCATGTAAACTTTTTTATTTAAACTCAGAATATTATTTATAATTTATGTTCATGACTGTGAGTGTACACAGCCCAGAAAAAGTTAAATTGTGGTTTTTTGTCTTAGGAAAAAATAATTACGCTACTGAGCACTTTTAAAGGGACACTGTTCTTTGAGATTTTACGTATTTGAGTGTAGTACACAAGTACTCTCTGATTCAGGGGCTTGCTATCACTTAACAGCCACATGGGTGTGGGTATTTTAGAGATGTAGAACTTGCCTAGAGGTTAAAATCTTTCCTGAGGTCCTGAAGCTCTGCGTGTTGAAGCTGAGCTTTGAATCCAGTTCTGGGGCTCTCGGGAAGAGGGCTCTGGCTGTTTACCACTTCACATCCCCCTTGACCCGTGTTTCTCAGTGATGCCAGGTAGTTTACAGGTCTGAAAGGGTTAAAATGAAGACTCACTGCCAGGTGGGAAAATGACTTGAGACTGCTTGAGATGAGGTCTACAAAGGCTTTGAGGACCCAGCACTTGTTTCTTGGGGTGATTTTGAGTTGTGCTCATTAGCAGTCCCTTAAAATTCCCCAGCAGGTCTGTATATGTCTTCTCTTGTTTACAGTTCTTCTGTTTCACTTGCTGTGAAATACTATACATTAGGCCTCTAACTTCCCTTTCTCTGTGGTTTCCTCTCCCTCTCCGGCCCCCATTCTAATGACATCTGCCTTGGAGACTCTGATAGGTTTGAAAAACAAGAGTTGTGTTCGATTCCCGGCACCACAAAAAGAAAAAAGAAAAGAAAAGAAAAACAAGAGTTGTGCCTGTGTGAGAAGGTAGGATCTCTTGGACCTGAGAAAGGTATCGGCCCTGATCTTCAGAAATTGCAAACTAATCATTAGGATCTTTTTTCACTTTCCCAATAAAACAGCCAACTTAAAATAGCCAAAGAGGTCCTGATTCAGTCTGTTTTGCATTTGTTGGTTTTAGGTAGTTCCTTTTTTTTTTTAAATTACCATTTTTTTTCTTATCATTAAACTTTATCACTTTGTATTGCTCTCTGCAGAGGGCTAGACCCAGTAAGAAAACTAGTATCAGTTGATATAAGATGCAGGAACCTTCAGGAGATACCAGAGATTTAATACAGTGTACTTCTCTTGTTAAGCTTTCAGTCTTTTTTCTTTGAATATAAAATAAAGGAACTTAAGCATTTTCTTAGATATATTTTGCTTTGAGATTTTAAACATCATCTCTCCATTAGTGCAGATAATTAAAAGTTGAGTGAATTAAAACCTATTTGAATTATAAGATAATACGCTTATTATTTAAAAAATAAAACTGTTTAATAGAATAAAGGGAAGCAAAGTGTTTCAATGCCTAATCCCTCTATTCAGTTGACTTCTTTCTTTAATATATAAAACTGTGAGGTACTGTATTTTTAAAACAGAAAAGTATAGAGAAGACAAAAACTAGCCTATAATTACACTACCCAGATAATTCCTATCACTTTTAAGAAGTAAAATCCAATTAAGATGCAGATTAGAAAGTGGAACAGTTAGAAATGAAGGGTTGAGGGCTTCCCATCCCCAGTTCCTGTGGGCAGAGTAGCATTCTTAGCAGTTCATATAATTAATTTCAGAAAAACATTGGAACTACGCAAACTCATTTGTTTCCGCCTTAAAAAATTGTGTACTTACTGAGACAGGAGGTTCATAAGTTTGAGGGCAGCTGAAGGCCCCAGGCTGGCCTGTACTATGTCGTTGACCTTGTGTCCAAAAAAAAAAAAAAAATTCCATAATTACTTCACTTTTGCACTTTGCTTTAAAAAAATTCCTTAATAATGAATCTTAGACTTCACCCTGAAATGTATTGATTACCACCTTTTTTAATGGTGTATAATATTTCATGTTATAGACATGCCATAATTGATCTAACTACTCCTTTATGGCAGTGGTGGTAAATCTGTGGCATACATGTTATTTGTTTTTCTTTAAGACAGAAGATGTTAATGTATGAGTTGTTTTTTTTCTGAACTGAAGCTCACTATTTGGGTTTGATTGCAGTGTTGGCACTTTGCAGTATGTAAGTGGGTTTTGGGTTGCAGTTTGGGCACTTGTCTCTAAGGGGTTCTCCATGACTGCTTTATGGTAAGCATTTTGTTTCCAGTTTATTTTCACAAATAAACAATATTATAACGGTCACTTCTCTGTAGAAGGGTGCATCTGCGTTGTGCTCCTGATGCAGTTCCTCAGATGTAGCCACACAGCGGCGGCCTGTGAGATTGATGGCTCCTCACCCTGTGGGCAGTGCTGGGCGCTATTACATATTTCAGCTTTTGCCATTTAGATCGGTGACAGATGGTGTATTGTTTCAATTTGCATGTCTTTAGTGAAGAGGTTTAACATCTTAGCAGAAATTTATTAGCTATTTATGTTCTTTTCTCCAAATTTCTCATTTTTATCTTTGTTCATTTTTCTATGATGTGATTGGTTTGTTATAGATTCATATGAGCCCTTTATAAAAGTAAGGAAATAAGTTCTTGTCATTTCTTGCAAATATTGTTCCCACTTTGTCTCTTGTTTTCAGTTTTTTTTATGGTTCCCTAACAGTCTTCTGACTAGAATATTATGCCCCAATATTTTGAATAGCTCTCTCTACTTCCTATTATCTTTTATTTTGCTCTTTTACATTTTGGGTTTCTTATATAAGAGATACCATAAGGTACTTAAGTTTAGTATGTCTCTATTTATGTTACTTAACATTGGTCTCAAGATGTATCCATTTTCCTACAAATAAGTTTATCTTTGTGACAGAGTAGTACTCCATGGTGTGTAAATACCACATCTTTATCCATTCTTCGATGGGCATATGGGCTGCTTCCAAGATTTAGCTGTGTGAATTGTGCTGCTATAAATACGGGTGTCCTGCTGTAATAAACGTGGTTATGCTATCACTGTGATAGGATTTCTCCAGCTCTTTCAGGTAGATACTTAGAAGGGAAATAACTAGGTCAAGCGGAATTTCTGGTTTTAATTTTCCGAGGCATCTCCATACTGATCAATCAACTGATTTCCGTAGTGGTTGTACTAGTTTACATTCCAACAATGTAGAAGGGCTCCTTTTCCCTACCACCTCACCAGCATCTGTTGTTGTCTGATTTCTTCATGATAGCCATTCTTTCTAGTGTTAGATAGAATCTCAGTGATTTAATTTGCATTTCTCTAATGTAGGCCCTGCCCCTTAAAGGCTCCACCCGCACTGCTACCCTGAGAACTCAAGTTTTCAGCTCAGAGACTGGGGGGAGCAAACCACATCCAGACTATAGCTCTGCTTATTTGGGAGGTTTGTGTTCCTGTCTGATTTGTTGTACATGGCATGTCCTAAGTGCTTCTGCAGTTAATCCCTCATTCTTGCCAGAGTGGTGTCCAGTACAGAGCTTTCTTCCTGCATTGTGCGCCATGGCAGTTGCTTCAACTTGAGAGTTCATGGGCTCCTGCCTTGACTGGCAAGTCACTGGACCAGAATTTGGAAAGCAGTGACTTGAGAAACTCAAACCTTGCTCCATAGAGTATGTCTTTTAGTTTTGAACATTCAAGAAGAATTCTCTCCTAATGACCCGTTTAAAAAACTGATACGTTTTTTTAGGGGCTGAGGATTTAGCTCAGTGATTAGAGTGCTTGCCTTGTAAGCACAAGGGCCTGAGTTCGATCCCTGGCACCACCAAAAAAAAAAAAAAAAAAAAAAAAACTGATACGTTTTTGATACAGTGCTTACAATGGCGCAAAGGTCTTGTGGGGGGGAGGCGGGTGGCTTCCAGCAAGTGGAGCCCCTTCCTGAGAGCAGAGAATCCCTACTGTGTAGCATGAGGCTTGAAATGTAAGGTTCCCACCGCAGCAGAAGTCAAGAAGGGCAAGTAAATCACTTTCTCCTGCCCACCCAGGAAATAGACTCGTAACCCTAACGTGATTAATTGGATGCTTCTGTGTGGAGTGAAATCCAAAAACTCAGGCATGGTGAGGGATGTAGCGGCAGCAGTAAACTATCCAGTTGCCAGAGCTGCAGGACTGGGGTGCCAGGTGCAGCGTCTCTGCTGTGCCCAGCTGGTTTCTGTGACCTGTTTCGATTTCTCATTCTAAGGCTCCTTGTTTCTTACCCAATCTTTAACCGTCACAACAATTTTGGAAGCTATTTTTAGTATTTCTTCACTGTGTTACATTTCTATTAATCAGTCTGGATTGGTTTGTGTTACTTGCAGTTAAGAACCCCTTATTGATTTGTACCTGCCAATCTCCTGAGTTGTAATATGGATTTTTTTCAAAGATAGAGAAATTCTATATATTCATATCTCCAATGATTATCATTGTCTCTTATCATCCATACAGTTTAATTGAATTTGGGCTGGATTGGTTATTTGCAGAAATTAGCCCTTTGTTGTCTTCCGAGTTGGTTACTATATACCTCTTTGTATCAAATATTCTTAGTATAAATGACTTCATTTCTTCTCTTAAAAATAGCTCTTAGCAAAAAAAAATAGCTCTTAGCTTTCAGACTCAAAATTCAGTGAACTTTGTCCAACTTTTCCACATTATTACAGCAACAGTAGTTGTATAAATATACCAGCTTCTATCATTTTAGAATTTCAATTAGGAATTTTTTAAAACTACAGTCTAACTGTGAAGATAGTTTTTGTGCTTGTTGCACTGTAAAAAATGATCTATCAGTGCTCTTTCATTGGTATCAATAAAGAAATACTAAAACCTGTACTTAATGTCATAGTGCCTGTAACAATATGAAAACACTTACCTTCTCAAACCATTAAAACTGAAATCTCACTAGCCACAAACTCAAGTCCTTAGAAAACATTCTTTTTAAATTTATTTTAAAGCTCTGTACAGGGAGCGCTTTTCACTTTGAATTCCAGTAGACCAGGATTCAATACCTGGCCCTAGCACCTGTTAACCTTGATCAAATTATTTCATCAAGCCTCAGCTTTCTCATCTGTAAATGGAGATTTTAATAGTATCCAATTCATGTTTTGTATAATTCAAAAAGAGTGAATGGCAGTTTACAAAGCAGTGCAGATCTTGTGAGTCATACAGTCTCTATCACAACTATTTTTCTGTGCTATTGTACAGAAGCAGCCATAGAGAACAGGTAAACAAATGAGGATAGTGATTGTGTTCCAATTAAAGTTTATAAAATAGGCAGCAGGATGGATTTGGGATGACATTCTCTAAAAGAAACAGTAGTAAATTTGAAGCTTAGGCAAGAGGTGTAGAAATATTCTGAAAATGAGGAATTATTGTTTGTAAACATGCAAACAGGAACTTACTTGGAGTCTTAAACTGAAAGGAAACTCTGCAGAGTTTTTCAGTGTTAAAATGTTCACCAACAATGTTTCAGAATTCTCTCCCTAGCCCTCCTGCCAGTCCCATGACCTGGCCTGGTCTGTAACTCCAGCCCTGAAAGAGAAGGCTGTTAGCACACTTGTCGCTGGTTCGTTCATAATTCATTCAGCACGTATCACTTGCGCACCTGCAGCGGCAGTCACTGTGTTGGACAGGCAGGGGATGCAATCAGAATAATACTCTGGAGGTTCAGTGTAAAATGTACAAGAAAACAACAAATAAAATAGTTATATGAGTTCTGAGTAATGTCTTCGTTTAATACATGACATATAGGTAAAATGTAGAAAGCAATTATGCATTTATTTAACAAATGTGCGTCTATGTAAAAATAATGGCATTCTGTGAGAGCAAGATGAAGTCCTATTTGTTTTCCAGCATAGAGGAGAATCAGCACTACAGAACATCAGATTCCAGTCATAAGACAGTAGCTGTAGACTGCCTTCTCTCTGTTCCCGGAAGTCTGTGATAAGTGAGCATACACGTAGATGTACGTGTGATTTACCCTCTCAGCCGTCCCAGTGGGGTGTTAGATAATGTGCCTGAGGCCTTACAGCTGATGTAGTGCGAGGCCGAGATGTGAACTCTGAACTGACTCATTCCAAAAGAATACTCCTGTTCCTTTCCCGTCACTTTACACTGAAATATTTCAGAACTGTGAAGAAATACACAGATGGAAGACACTGAAATTAAAGTGTTATAGTAGATAAAAAAATTAAGATTGAATGAACAAAAATGGAGGAGAAATTACAAGTTTGAACTGATAGAAATAGAAGCTTTCGGAACTGAAGAGAAAATTCAAAATAGAAGGTCCCTGTGTGTCTGTGCACATAGTAAAGGAGCAGGACAGATCCTAGCTGAAATGGTTAACTTTACTTTTTTAAATCTGTAATGTGTTTCTTAAATCTCCAAAATGCTAACATTAGTTTCAAAGGAATAAAATTAGTTTTAGATTATTTTCTGATAGATGGTACCAGAAAACAGTGAAATAAGACATGAAAAAATATATTCCGTTTGTTGTTATGTATACTGGAACAGCAAAACAGTCTTAACGTGTACGTGCCCTTCTTTCTGCTCTGTAGATTGTACAGAAGTCAGACCTTGCAATTTTAGGGTTGAATTTCTGTCTTTCCTTCCCTCTCTCCCCTCTCTTCTCTCTCTTTTCCCCTCTGTCTTCTCCAGGACCCTCTTTTCCTCTCCTGCCTTGCGTGGGCTAATGGGTACAACAGCTTTTAAGATGCTCAACCATTGAATTGAGACACTAGATGTTTCCCCAGCTATGTAGGATTTTACAAATAAATTCCAACTATGGAAGCATGAATTCGTGTCTTGTAAATGAAGCTACTTTTTGATCTTTTTTTGTCAAACTGAGATGCTGCTATAACATTTGCAGTGAATTTTCTTAATTTTGATAGTCTTTCATACATACATGCATGTAGTTACTAAGGATTTAATTTTATGCCACAAGTAAGTTTTTTTTAAAGATATATCACTATTCAATTTAAAAATGTCAGTGTGACTAATCGCTTTTAAACCTTATAAAAGATGTGTGCACTTGAACAGGTAAATGAACTGTATAAAACTGAAAATGCCCATAATTTAAATGACTGATGCTGTCATTTTTAAAAAATGATTATGTTAGAGATTCCAAATAAATGCATAGATGAGGGAAGAATAACCTATTCAGTAGTACATAACTGAATGAGGAATCATTGGCTCAGCTATACACAATTTGATAAATTGAGTACGTTTGCTGCTTTCTACTATTAATCAGATGTCCAGTGGTAGTTCTCCTGTTGTGCTACAAAATGGTCACACATGTGCTGACTTAATCTACAGTTAGTAGCGTTGAGGGACATTTGATCTCTTGTGAGAGTACATTACCTACTTATGCCTTAGAACTCACTGGCATAGATGCACACATGTTGGAGATCAAAGAAAGAGAATTTGTTTCTTTTCATTTTAAAAAAGACCTGCAAGGAAGTTCTCAGCCGGAGTCAGGTGGCCATTTCATTTAGAAATCCCATGAAGAATGTGTTCCATCTGAATGTTTCTTATCAAGTAAGTTTTATTCGGTGTAGGAAGTACTGGATCTAGGAAGTTAGCCTCACCAAACCACACTTCTGAGATGCATATAAAAGATTTTGGAGTTCAAGAGGAAATCTGCAACTATTAAAAATATGCCACATATTTGTAAGTCTGCCTATATTTCATGTTAAAACCATGTTTGTAAAATAGGGGAAGCGAAAGTTGAAAAAATAAAAATCTAGTAAACTGTGGCAGTCTTTTATTTGATGATTTTTTTTTTTTCGGTACCAGGAATCGAACTCAGGGCCTCATGCTTGCGAGGCAAACACTCTAAGCACTGAGCTAAATCCCCAGCCCTTGTGGCAGTCTTTTAAAAACCATGTAATTTCATATTAATTAACCGTGTCACAAAAGCTTAGTTGGTTTTTCAGTTCTGGTTCTATATGTGGATAATGTTCTTCCTTGTAATATAATTAATATTTTAAACTTTATTTTCAAAATATTCTGACATTCTACTATCAGATTTATCTGGTATCAGTGGTTCAGCACATTTAGTATTGGTTCATTTCTGTTGTGTTGTATATGTGTTGTTATTTTTATTCTCATTATTTTTCCCTTCGGTTGTGTATTTATCCTAAAGCTTTTGGTGTTTTGTTTTATTGCACGGAGATTAGAGAATGGTTTAAACTTCGAAATATGCCAAGATTTTCTATAGTCTGTTATAATCATGTTTTATTCAGTGGAAGTAAAAAGTATAGTTTCTTGAGAATACAAAGTTTGAAATGAAGTGTATTAAATCTCGTTATTAATCATGCCTTCCATAGCCTTATCCACCTAAGACTAGATCATTATGACAGTTTCTCACTACAGGGCTGTTTTGTCAGTTTCCTTGGTATTTTTCATTTATAGATTCATAACTAGCTTATATATTTTTAAAATATAAAATGATATCTAGTTCTCCCTTATTATATATTAATATTACTCCTATTAGTTTTTCAGATGTGCAGAAATGCCTAATATATTTTGTCTCTTTTCTATTTTCTCATACCAGTTTTTAGGTGTCTCTCACTAATAGCTTCAGGTTGATATTTACTTTTTTTAATGAAATTTACAGTTGGGTCAGTTAGACTGATTCACATTTACCGTCATAAATGGTCATTTAAATTTCTCTGGTTTTGTTTTGTTCTTTCTGTTTTTTATTTTATTTTTTTGAATTATTTAGGCTTACCTTCATTTTGCCTTTTTTTAGCTATCGGGGCTTGTTGTATTTTTTTCCTCTCCAAACTTTGAAATATATATACATTATATACGTACAGATATATAATCTGTAGGTCTTGTAGACTTTATTTTTTTTTTTAAACCAAGAGCATGTATTGGTACATTTTACATACAATGGTCACATTCATCACAGGTCTTGTAGACTTTAAATTCATCAAAGAATATGTATGAGTCAAAATTTTGCTGAATTAATAAATAAGTAGTGGCCTTTGGTTTTAGTTTTTCAAAATAAAAGTGTATGTCTTGCTTTTATTGATGTAATGCATGCTCACTTTTTTTAAATATAAATATTGAAATTCAGAAAGTGAAAATATCCTCATAATCCTTTTCTCTAAAAATGACTACTAATAAAATTTGTTGTGTATGTTTGCATAGATCATGTGTAAAAGTATCCTAACTCTTAACATAAATGGGATCATACTCCTTGTGATCTGTAACCTGCTGTGTATACTTACTGACATGGTCACCTCCACACTTCAGCCACGTGGAGCCTCCAGCCTTGTTGTTGGCTCACGGGAGCTCCTTACACAATGCCACACAAATCCCTCGGCCCCATTCTGTCACCTGTACCCACAAGCTCCAGATCAGTGTGCACTTCACTGAATGATAGCTGTGTCTGTCTTTAGCACTTCACATTACGCTATCATAATTGGCAGTCGCTACAAATTGTTACTGAAGTTTAGAAGTACGATATTGTGATAGAAATAAGTACCATAATGTGGGAGATAGAAGAGAAGTACAAGACACAATTTCTGACCCCTAAGGACCTTTAGAGTCTAATTAAGAAATAAGATACAAATACATGAAAAGTTAAATCGCAATAAAAGGTAAGTTGCCAATGCTCTGAGCTGCTGAGCAGCCCTTCACTGAAGTTCCTGTTCTTCGACACCAGCTAACTGGCCCTCATTTTTTGCATGTTTGCTTCCCCAAAAAGCAGCTAATTGTGTGAGTCGGAGCATGACCTGTTTCATCTGTGCCTGACTTTCAGTGAATTTAGTAAATAAATACTTGTCAAATTAAATCTAATTGTAAGTAGTGTATCTTTTCTGATACTGTGTTTCATCGTCCTTTTAAATCTACTTTTGTTAGTAAAATAACTCAAATAATACATTTAAAAGAAAAGACCATTTTTACTTTGAGCTGTATGTATGTATTTTTTTTTAACTTTCTCCATTGAAAAAAAGTGAAAGGAACTCCTAAAAATGATACATACACAAAAAGAATTTGTTGGCTCTTCGCAAGTCTACTCGTAGATTGCCTAGTAGTCTGTACCAGTAAATATCATACTGTGTCTCTGTCATGAATTAGGTTGTAGAGTATTGTGCTTCTTAAGTGTGGACAGTCAGCTGTTTCCCAGGGAGCTACTCCAAGCCCTGGCATAAGTGTAGCCCAGATTCCTGCAGCATCCCTTGGAAGGAAGGAGCGGACAGCAGCAGCTATGGATTTTAGGTTGTGGCACTTATATTGAACACTACATATTTAATGTCTGTACACGCGTATTTATCCAGATATATTTGTATGACTCTGCCAGGTAAAATAGTACTTTGAGAAAATTCTTTTAACTTTAGGATTGGTTCTCCCTTCAGCCTTGGAGAACCACCGGGGTTTGTTCATTTCTTCTGTCCTCTGCCAGTTGTACTTCAGTGAAAAATTTTGAGAAGTCATAGGGAGTTAGTGGGGCAGGCATATTTTATATTTTTGTGAGTGGGTAATACAGATGTATAGATGTCAAATACGTACTTTGTCCATTAGTCAGTCAGGGAAGAGTGACATTCTCGTGGGAGAAGAGGGAGGAGGCTGCAGTCCTGCATTGGTGCCGCTGGCGTGCCTGTTATGCGTTTCTCTCGTAAGGCCTTCTAGAATTAGAGTAAGATGACCTCAGGGCACGGTGATGTATTTCCCACCCCTTGGTTTTCTGCAGCAATATGTAGGTATTTGGTAGAACAGCAAGACCATCTGGTCCCGGAGGTTTCTCTGTGAGGAAGCGAGCTGTAGGGTCTGATCACGCTCACTGGGGGTTATCAATTGTATTAATCGTCATAAGGAATCAGCTTCTGATTTCTCTCCATGTTGTTCTGCTTTCTATTTGATTTCTGCTCTGATCTTTAGTCTTTCCTCCTGTGTACTTTGATTCAGTTTGTCTTTTTCTTAGTGAAGTACAAAGATCTCTAATTTGAAGCTTTTTACTTTGCTAATGTAGATGTTCAGTGCTATAAATTTCTCCTCGAGAAACTGTTTTGCTGAGGCCCTGTGTACAAGAATCCTTTCTTTTCTGTCATTCACACAAAGCCTTTACATTATCCTCATTTTTTGTCTACATTCATGCAGAATTTCAGATTTTTATTTCACTTTGCAAGAAATGTAATTGTTTCTTGAATCTCTTAAAGTAAAAACGTCTGGCGCCTCATTTCCATTCTTCCATCTTCCGTCACTGTAACATCTCTGGCCTCTTTTATAAGGGAGAAGATGTCAACCGGACACTGGAAGGGGGGAGGAAGCCCCTTCACTATGCAGCAGATTGTGGACAGCTCGAAATCCTGGAATTCCTGCTGCTGAAAGGAGCAGATATCAATGTATGTAGAGAACACATATTAATACATAATGATGTGCATAACATATATTATTCTAGAAAAAAATTCTCTTGTATAAATTGGGTAACTGTTTCTGTAGATTTGTAAAATAGTTACTTGTAGAAAAGCCCAAAATTATACCAGACTTCCTATAACTGAGAACTACATAGTTAAGATTTTAAAAAATAAACCAAACAAACTTGACATTTTGAAGCTGATAAACTGAGGGTTCCATGTTTCCCCCCTAGCTGCTGCTTTTCAAGTCCTGCAGTTTGGGGAGTTGGTGCCTTCTGTAGCTAGCAGATGCTGTCAGTTAAAGGAGCCAAGTACTCCACAGAGTCCTGGGCTACCTCTAGACTGGACCGCAGGACAGTGGTCAGGTGTGAACAGCCATTTCCTGACTCCCTTTTGTAGCTCATGCATTTTGGAGTTTTAGAAGATTTTAAGTTACCATAACAGCAAGTTAGCTGTACTTTTCCCATTTCCAGGAATACCGTGTCATCTGGCCCAATTGTGGCAGTCTTAGTTTACCTCCTCGCCAGCTGTGCCCTGCCCTTCCTTCCCTTCCGGCGCCACATAGCATTCCTACAGGAGTGTAAAATTTAGGTTCGGAGAAGCTGAATAACAAGGCACAAAATAGTGGCAGATCCAGAGTTTAAGCTGGGGTCAAAGCCCTGCTCCCTCCACTGCGCTGGCTCCCAAAGCTTCTTGGTTACTCTCCAAGAACTAGAAGCAACCTCCGTGGAGAGATTCTGTACAGAAAGACAAATAGTATTCATTAGTTTTGAAATATTCACAGTAACTCCCTAATCCTGTCTAGAAATGGGAAAGAAATGAACATGGATAAGGTTGCTCTTCATTGTTCCACAGGCTCCAGATAAACACCACATAACCCCGCTTCTGTCTGCGGTGTATGAGGGACACGTTTCCTGTGTGAAGTTGCTTCTGTCAAAGGTGAGGCCAATGCTCATTACTACTGCTTTCTTTCTCATTACTGTGGAACTAAGTATTTGATTCTTAGTTTATGGTAAATCTTGTGTGGCTGAAGGGATAGAAAACTCAAGATAGTGTCCAAAATCGAGCCCTAGAACAGTGTTACGCAAAGTAGCTGGTCCACAGACTTACAGTTCCATGATAGATCAGGAGCTTGAGGTAGTCTCTTTCATCAAGAAAATCTCATTATGGAAAGATAAATAAATGTTAGCTGAGGGCAGCAACAAATGCAGTAAAGGAGAAAATGTCACAGCTGAGAAACAGGCTGCAGCGTGCCATCAGGTGACAGGCGTAATAATTAAGATTACTAAAGATGTTTGACTGCAACGAATGGCTAAGTCAGCTGGTTTCTTGACGTGGTTGAGATAGTGCTAAGTGTCTTCACTGTTAAATATAATCTCAGAGTTCAGAATCTAGCCTGGGAGTCAGCCAATTAGTAGTAGCAGTCACTCTGGCTGTGTTAGATGTTGGAAGGCAAGAAATCTATATAAAATAAGAATCTGATATGAGACTCTCAAGATTGCCATTTCATGACCATTCTAGAAAGTTCTATTCATAATATTTTCATTTGGGATCTTAGAATAAGGCCTGATAAAAGAAGCAAGGAGGAATATAAATTAGCTGGGTGCTGTGGTACAGGCCTATAATCCTAGCACTTAGGAGGCTGAGGCAGGAGAATCGCAAATTCAAGTCCTATCTAAGCAACATAGTTCCTGTCTCAAAATTTAAAAAGGGGGAAGGAGGATGCTGGGGATGTAGCTCAGTGAAGATCCTGGGTTCAGTCTCCAGTACAATGAAAATAATTAAATGTGTGTAAAGCACTTTACCAGAGTGCCTGACACATAAGCACTCAATATTAACAATAGCTTTTGTTACAACTATGACTGAAAAGAATATGCTTCATAGTTTGAGCTTCCATAAGGTGTGAAGAAAGTTGGAAAAGAAGTAGCACGTTTATCTCTTAACACTACTCACAGCTCTGTAAAGAGACAGCTCTAAAGACAAGTCCTCTAAAACTAGGAGTTTTCTACTCTTGCCTTGATGTTGAATGCCGAACTTCTTAAATCTGTACTTGTTGGTCTTTTGGGTCTGTATCTGCAGCAGTTCTCAGGTACCACACATGCCGATAGGAACGACGCAGGCCTCCAGAAGCAGGAGTGAGTGGCAGTATTGCTCTCCGCCTCTGCAGTGAGCGCAGCAGCTGTGGTGGGCATGCTCTTGTGTGTCCCTCCCTGACACCTAGGAAAAGACTGCAAAGCACCTTTGGAAACAACTAGGTCATTTCATCCCACAAGAAATACGTTTGCTTATTACATTAAAACACTGCTGCCACAGGCAGCAAATACTAATTTTTGCTTCATAGAAGATTTATATAATTCCAGTATTATGTGAGTTAGGGCTATATTGAAAGTACCCAACCCAGCTCAGACAGAGTTAAACAGTGGCGAGATCATATTGATGTGTAGAACTGACGAGCAAGGCACGGAGGCCATGGCGTAGACCCCATGACCAAGCTCTGGGTTTTGACTCAGCTCTCCTTCCCGTGGCCTCAGCCTGTCTTGCTGGTGAGGTGTGCAGTAAAAGAAATGTATGAATCCTTTCCCCTCTTTTCCTGACCTTTTCTACTCAGCCAAAGGCTTTGTTCTCTGAAAATACCTCTGTGGGATCCTGTTAGCGTCAGATTATTTACTAAATGAACTGCCTAGAAGCATGCTCTTCCCTTTAAGCCATATCTCAAGCTGTACATCAGAATGTTTCTTTCAGGTGGCTTTTTCCTCTTACAAAAGCAAAACAAGGTGCTTTATTGTTATGCTAAAAGGGTGGAAACTGTTCTTAATATTCCTTCTTCTCAAACAGGGTACTTCAGCTCCTTAAGACCTTGTGAGGGCTTTCCACATTAAAGCATTCCTGAATGGTGGCTCGATTGGTGTGCATGTTAGGCACCCAGAGCATCTTCAGTATGGGCCGTGTTGCTTAATTATTGAGTTGTCAACTTCTGAGAAATTTTTTATTTGTCTGGCCTTGATTTTGCAGCCAAATAAATGCTGGCAGGTCAGATTTGACCAAGGAGAGCTGCTGTTTTACATGAAGAGGGGGATTCTGTTTAACTTTTGAAATTAATATAGAAAACTTTCATTCTGCTTTCAAAATTAATTACTTTGATCTTGTCTCATGAGCTTTAATTTTTTTGGAACTCTGTTGTGCTCTTTTAAGGACTACCTGCTGCACCTTTTAAAGGTTGTGATCAGTGTTTGTGTTAAGTCTAGTTCTGCCTTTTATAAAAGTAGAACCCTCTGGATTCTAAAATCACTGATATTTATAACATGTAGCTAGCACAGGAAATAAGGGTATAATAAATTGCAATTTAGAAACGTGTATGATCACAAAAAAATTGCTAGAATATTTGGAATCAAACTATCTGTGATATATCGCTTAAAATTGACTGCGAAATCAAATACATAAGTATTTAAGTATTATAATCTCCATTTCTATGTATAAGAAGACCATTTGTCTCAGGGAAATCTAACTGCCTGAAGATCAAATAAAATACAATTGAATCGAGATTTGTTGCAAGATGTATGATTCAACACCTGTGTTCTTTCTCCTGCTTGAGATCAGCTTTCAGAATTAGCCAGGGCAGTTGTGAAAATGGAACCTGTCAGTATCTGCAAGTAAAAGAACTTGCAGCCTGATTAGTTGTTGAACTGATAAATTAGAAAAATGTAACAACAAATGTGGAGCTGTTACTTGAAGATTGAGGTCTGAACACATGCCACACTGTCCCTTTTTGCTCCTAGTGGCAGAACATCTGCTTTGAACCATGAAAAGGGTTTCATTAGACAAGAAACAATAATGACTCCTTAAAAGACAGAAAGCAGGCAGCGTAGGGTCAGAGAAGAAAACGGGTCCACATATGGTAGGAGCTTGTCCTGGGCTGCTCAAAGCCAGGCGGTGCCCAGTGCCACTGAGCAGTGGGCCGAGTGATAAGTTGTGTGAGCTGCAGGAAGAAGCAAGATGTAAGAATGAATCCTAAGTAAGAAATCAGTAAGTGAATAAGAGTAAAACCAAAGAACTGGTGAGCATCCAGAGTGTGTGAGAGACATTACCAAAGCTGGTAAGAGGCGGCAAGGGAAGGGACAGAGAGACGAAGCAGGTAGAAATGTAACCTCAAGAAGCAGCGTGGGCATTTGAGCCACAACAGAGGAGCACGCAAGAGAGACCTGCACGGTAGAGAGATGGCAGCTGAGCCGTGAGGCACTCTGTGAAGGCAGGCCGGCGAGAACAGCCAGGTGTTGATCACGTCATTTAGAATTGTAATTATCTTGGGGCTGGGGATTTAGCTCAGTGGTGTAGCGTGCTTGCCTAGCAACCAACCCAAAGCCCTGAGTTCAATCCCCAGCACCAAAAAAAAAAAAAAAAGATTTGTAATTATCTCAGTCGAATAGGGTTCTCTTTTTGCCTTAAAAGTCTTAACCAGGAATTTTAGATATAAAATGTCTTAGTCAATTTCCCATTACTGGGACAAAATACACGACTCCCACAACTTGAAGAAGGGAGAGATTTATTTTGGCTCCTGGTCTTTAGAGGATTTAGTCTGTGGCTGGCTGGCTCCAAGGCAGGAACGGTATGATGGAGGAAAATTGCTCACCTCCTGGCAGCCAGGGGCAGAAAAGGGAGGACCCCAGAACTCAGGCACCTTTTCAGGTCGTGCCCCCATTGGCCCACCCTTCTGGCACTCAGGAGACGTTTGAGATCTAAGCAGAGATGGGACAGAAATGTCCTGTAGTTCAGAGGCAGCCTGATGGTTTCCTGGTGGATCATTTATGCCTTTGCAGACCGTGGTCACTCCCATAAGCTGGCCACGGACTGTACTCCAGTGTGCGGCGTCCTTCACGGACCAGAGGTTCTGAGCCGTGGAGCTCACAGTGTGGCACTGGCAGTGTACATCGGGACCCTCAGCAGGTCTTCCTCCGCGGCACAGTGGAGTGTGTGGCTCTGGATGTTTTCATTAGACTGTGCTGTCGCTGCACTGTTAGGACGTTTTAGTAACGTAGCCAGACAGCTCACAGGACAGTGATCTGAGAGTGTCGCTGTTGGTTACTAAATTGCTGTCTCTGATGAGACTCTCAAATACGTACCTGAAGAATAGCTGTAGTGCTTGAGCACGTTATTTTGAAAAGGGTTAAGAATCACGAAACAGTGTTCTTTACCAATAATACTATTAGCTGATCGGTTTTCCTAAGTTCAAAATTTTATTGTCTTCAAGTTACATATAATCTGAAATATTTGTCTACTTTTATGGTTAAAAAATAATTCTCTATGAAATATAAGTTTGCCTGTAGCATCAGTACACTATTATGTTGGACATTTCTTACTGTACCAGTATTTATGATATGTTTTCTATACTGTTGTTTACTTAATAAAATTCCTTACAATTTATATAATAATAAAGAGTTTTCAGAAGTTCAGTACCCTTACTCTTTAATCCTAAGGAAAACCATTTTCAAATACTGTATTATATCATGGGGAAATACCCTAAGCATGTACTTCTAATGTCAGCCGTTTAAAACCATTTACATTTGCTCTAACTTAGAATTTAACAGATCGGCTTTCAATAATTCACCCTCGTATCTGTCCACTTCATTCCTTATACGATGTGTACCGCTGTTAAAAATGACCTTTCAGCCCCCCTATGGGGTTAGGTTTTGTTTTTTTTTTAAAAAACGTCCTGTCCCAGCAAGAGGGAATCAAAATACTATGAATTGAAATTTCAATGAAAGTTTAAAACATAATCATTGTTTTATTCTTAGGCTACAAAAATAAACTGACAGCACACTTAACTTGTTCTTATAAACCATCATTTGCTACTACTGATACATAGCATACTAAGCTCTATCTGAGAGGAAGAGTTCCAGGAGAAACTTTGCTTTCTTGTTTTCCTTTCTTTCTGTGCCTCATACTTTGTTGAATTTGTCTCTTTAGGAGCTCTGGTCTAACCTTACAACAAGAAGAAAGTGTGTAAAAGTGATTATTATGCAGCACTACTTGTAGGGCCCTAACAGCTATTTCAGACCACTCGGAACTTAACTGTTCCTTATTTGTCAAGATACAAAAAGAAGAGAAATCAGTCTGCTAAGAGAAAAAGAAAAGCATCTCATCTGTTAATTTTGATGTTACTGAACATATTTTGGTTTTTAATCAAGCAGCCACTTAATAATAAAACTCGACTCTCCTAAGTACCAGCCTTGTGTCCTCAAGCGTTGTACAGGTTTTGCTGCTTGAAATGACAGTCAGCTGCCTGAGAATAAAGGCAGGAAGTTGGTCTCTTCCGGTCTCTTTTTACTCAAATTACTCCCTACTTGCCTCCACTAAAATCTAAGTAGTGTCCGGCACACATTTATGATTATTGAGATTCTCCAAAGTTCTGTTCAGTATAGCATAGACTCGTTTGAGTAATAAACGTAGGGCTAGTGGCCCTCAAAGAGCAGCAGTGCCTTCTGAGTTGTCTTATTTTTAGGAAGAAACCATGTCATTAAAGGACCTTCCAGAATGACATAGGCGCAAAATTTGCTCTGTAGTAACTGCAAAACCAGCTGTTAAAGTACTTTGGCGAGCATTGGACACAACCACGCCGGCTGTAAGCTCATTCTTTTTACATGTTGGGTTCTTTCAGACTGGAGCACACCATCACTTCAGGCAGTTTCTGTGTGTTGTGGTGTCACACGCCCCAAGTTTAGCTGCTCCTCCTGCTTCTGATAGCTTTGCGGCTTTCAACAAGTGCTTAACATTCTCAGCCTGGCTTGTCTCTTGTGTCACGTGGGCCAGTACTCATCACACACACAGCTGACAGGAGGACAGAGTAGCTCACAGTCACACGCGTTTCCAGTGTACAAGCACAGTCCTGCCTTGGTGCGTGACTGCTCCACAACTCGATGAGTTTGCACTGGATGCATTTCGATGCAAACATTTCGTACTGGCGCTGGTCGTGTGTTCAGTACTCTGCGCAGAAGCTAGAACTTGTCCATCGTGTCGGTTGCTGTGACTCAACTACCCTTTCCAGTCAAAGCAGTCCGTGTGGTGCGTGAGTTTGGTACTTTTTGTACCACCCAGAACCAGTGAATGAGGAGTCCCAAAGTAACACCGTACTGTTTCTAAATAACACACCTAATCATCACAGTAGCCCTGTTTATCACTGGAAAAACTGAGGCACTGTTTAAGAACCTGCCCAATATTCCACAGCTGATAGTAAAGTCTTTCAGTTCATTTTCTCTTGCTGTAATGGTGCCACAAAATGCCATGACACCTGGTTCTGAAGGCCGGAAAACCCGAGAGCATGGGCCCGGGACGCGGCCAGAGCCTTTCTGGCTGCATCATGCCTGGCAGAGAAGGCGGAAGGCTAGGAGAGGACGTGACTTAGTTTTGTGAACAGGTCCACTTTCACAGTACCTCACTCTCCAGTGACGACATTAAGCCCACATTCATGAGGCCAGAGCCCTGGTGAGCTCATGGCGCTGGTTGGGTTGCACTTCCCAACACCCTTTCGTAGAGATTGAGTTTCCAGCTCCTAAGCCTTGGGAGACGTGTTCAGGCCGGAGCAGAAGAGGGGCTGGAACACAGGCCTGGTCAGCGGGGCTCCCGAGCCCGTGTCTGTAGGGCTGCGTTGGCCGAGGTCGCCATGTGCCGTTCCCTGTGGTGCCCCGCAGAGCACGCCTTCTCAGTATACCACCAGTCAGGGGCAGAAGGGAGACTTGCAGCAACCAGAGTTTATGAAAATAGCTGTTCACGTATAGACAGACTTTGATCTAAAGCTTCGGATACTTCACCTGCTGGGTAAGGCGGCAGCTCGATACTGAGTGGCCTTGAGCAGGAGTCATTCTAAGGCTCCTTTATACCTTACCGATCCTTACTTTCATGATGGATTTTTCTCTGCAGCCGCAAAATGATCTATTCTTTGCTAAAATATGATTGCAGTAGACATGTTAAAATTGTATTTTCACAAAGAGTAACATAAGGGCCAAACCACAGCCATTATATCTGCTACTGAAAATGAACAATAGTAGGTGTCTAAATAAGAACTAAAAAGAAATGTAAAATGTGTCTCATTGCTCATACATATGGGTTTCATTTGTTAGTTTTTATTATGTGAATAAGTTAGGAGACTTACGTGGAAAACTTGTGAAGTACTTACCTCTTAAAAGTTAATTGAAGCCGTGTGTGGTGGCACACACCTATAATCCCAGCAATCTGGGAGGCTGAGGCAGGAGGATCTTAAGTTTGAGTCCAGCCTGAGCAATTTAGTGTCTTCAGCAAGACCCTGTCTCAAAATTTAAAAATAGATTTTTAAAAAATTAGGGCCGGGGGTGTAGCTCAATGAACTGCATGTGGGTTGGTGGAATTGGATTTTTTAAAAGTGAAAGAGGAGCGGACAACACAGTGCTTAGCTCATGAGGTACAGTACAGCCTGCTGTCAACAGTACAGTTAGTGTGCTTCGTTCCCCTGCGTGGGGAGTGTGTGTTACAAGTGGAACAGTGCAGGTGAAGCCTCACGGGCTGAAGAGATGTTGGCCTCGGTCTGTGACTTAATAACTAGGGAGTCACTGGCCTCTGGATTCAGGATTAGTAGCAGTTGTTATTCTGAGGCTCAGAAACCATAGTCACTCATTCACCCCTCTACTTTTGATACTGTTTGGCCACAGTGATAGACACGCATGTGCAATCCTTTCCTGTGCCCCAGTGAAACTAGGAAAATGTGAGGAGTCTCTTGTTCTCCTTAATGCCCGAGGGCAGAGGGCAGCAGGCACTTTCTGTGAAAAGCCGCATAGTAAAGCATAGTGAATCGCTGGGGCTTTTGGCACACCTGCTCATGTCAGTCCCCCTACGGGCACACCATCAGCTACATCGGAAGTGAACGAGTGACTTCGTTCTGGTAGAATTTTATTTAGCAAAACTAATCCAGCACTTAGTAGAACAGCAAGCAGTGTGGTAAGTATTTGCTGAATAGATTTGTTCATGAGTGTCTTTGAAAAGTGTTCTCCAGCTTCAGAGTGCTCACCAGATGAGATGGTAAGTCATGTCCATACACGTACAAAGTTAGGCGTTGCCTGGAAGACAGAGGCACAGATGAGTTGCAGATACCCAAAGGTAATAAACTCGCAAATCAGGGTTGTAGCCTAACATTCTGGGCCAGAAGCCGTAGGCGATTTCAAAACGACAGTAGCGTAGTGTGGAGCATAGACTGTACCGTCAGTCAGAAGGTTTCTGTAGTTTACTGACTGAGAGCAAGTTTCTGAATCTCTGAACTCAAGAAGCTCTTTCTCTAGAGTTAACGCCATACCTCAGGACAGCAACGTTTCTTTCGTTTTTTGAAATGAATCTCGCTGTGCAGCCCAGGCTGGCCTCAAACTTGTGGCAGTCCTCCTGCCTCGGCCTCCTGAGTGCTCGCATTACAGGTGGGGTAAAAGAACACTCAAGGTAGATCGCGTAAAGGTTGAAATTCCTTATGATGAATGTTACTGTTATGTATTTCTAAAATGTACCAATAAAATGAATTTTAAAATAAATTTTAGAAATAGAATTAATAGTGCCTGCTTCATGGGGCTGCTGTTAGAAAACAGTATGTGCCTGAAGCAGTGCTGGCAAACTTTTTAGAGCTTGCAGTGATGCACACAGCCGGTTGCAGCATGCGTGCCGTGCCATACCTTCCCACCACCGGCCTGTGCTCACACTCAGAACCGCTACAGGGTGCAGCATTCACTGTGGTTTATATTAACTAGTGTGAGTACCAAGAAACTCTTTACAGTGTCTTCTGTATCAGTGTGTAAATTATATCTAAAAGGTGCTGTGAAGTCCTGTACCAGTAAATACGGGTATGCAGCATGCATACGGTATTTGAATAACCCTGACCTACATAGTGAGACCCTGTCTCAAAATCAAAAACAAAGTGGAGGTTAGAGACAACTGTAACAAGAGCTCTGCCTTCATGGGGCTTGGCCTGATTTGGGGAAGACAAATGTAAACTCAGATGTTAGAATACTCGTGAAGGGGGATAAAAAATACTTTGTAAGAATAAAAACATTTTACTATTCTGGGTGGAAGATTTCTTGAGGGTATTGTGTAGCTCCTCCTGTACAGAATAAACAGTGTGTGGTTATTATAGCGGAGGATTGAAGCTCAGCTGTGAGTAACAGAAACCCTCATTGAAGCCATCTAAGCAAGAAGGTGGCTCGTCACAAGGAGTCTGAAAGTGTGCAATGCAAGGCTGAGTGACAGCCTTTGCTTCCGCCACATCCACAAGACGACTCGCGAGCCTCAGGCACTGGCCTGTGTTGGGAAAAGAAGAAGGGACAGAACTAGGGGCTTTCTCCTCCTGGGCTTCTCTTAGGAGAGCAGAGCCCTCTGGAAGTGGCCACAGTTGTGTCAGATGGCCACCTCTGGCTGGGGGAGTCTGGTGTGCTATCTTTTCATCCTCTGAGGTATAGGGAAGTCAGGAGGGAGGGGGTTGCATGGGGCATTGATTGTGCCCAGCTGCAGCGTCCTTCTCGGTGTGACCGTCACCATACTGTGGACGTACCCGAGCAGGAAGTACCAGGAGAACTTCACAGAGAATGAGGGAATTAAGACCTAATGGGTGTTTAAAGGAAAGAACAAAGATTCGTTTTGTTCTTTTACATTTTTCAGAGTGATTATGGGACATCTAATATCAAAAGGAAATAAACTATTTAAATAGTGGGACTATATGGGTGAGCAGGACAAACAAGTCCTTTGCCCTCAGAGACCTCACTTCTCTAGAGAAGACAGAATAGGCAAGTACCTAAGTAAAGGTGATTTCAGATAGTAACAATACTTCAAGGGGAAATAGAAAGCCACCTTGGTGAGAAGAAAAAAAACAAACCGTGTGGACAGAGACTCTCTTAGGAATGTTGTGTGTACTTCTCAGAAGCAGAATAAACAAGGCCTGGTGCGCCTTTCCTGAAAGACGCACTCCGCGCAGAGCCCCGTGTCTCACTGTCAGGCCGTTTCTACACGGCCGTCACTAGGCTCTGGCAGGAGTTCCGCCACTGCTTGCTTGGTAATGCCAGACTCTCCAGACGTTACCGTTTTTAATGCCGCGTTCCGCAGTAGGTCTGCTCTGTTGGTTTCTGTGTCTGATTCTGTGGCTGAGAAGGTTCCTGTTGGAATTACAAATACCTGCCCCGGAACCCCAGCAAACTCCTGTGCGGTAGTGAAGAGCTTGTACCCTTTTCAAAAATTTTAGATGTGCTCCTAGTTCAAGTCAACACGCAGTTGCTGGAATCCTGTCCCAGTTAAGTTGTGTAGTAAATGCTAAACTAGAAGCATCTCTTCACACAGGTCCCGTGAGTGGCTTCAGTCCTCAGCCGCAGTCTTAAGCTTCGCGGCAATTGCTTTGTGTTTGGTGCTAACCAGCCTTCTCTCCAAAAGTGAACTGACTGTTCCAAACTGGTTTAAAAACTTTTCTTCTGAATTGCTCATATTCTAAGGTTGTGAGTCTGTGTTGGTGGTATAGTGGTCCACTAAGACTGTGTGTGTGTGCGCATGTGTGTGCATGTGCATGTGGGGGGGTAGATCCTAATATATGCATATATCAAAGTGCTGGGTGTTTCTACTGAATTTATAAATGTTGTGCATTGAAACAAAGCTGTTTCATTTGCTGACAGTTGATCAGTACAGCTGTAATTAGCTTCTTCATCACAAAAGTCTAACATGGAGACAACATCAAATTAGCAGTACAAGTTTGTTTCATTCTTTAAGTTACTAATCCAGGCTCCTTGGCTCAGTGAGGTGGAGTGAGGCCGTCTGAGGTAACGAGCGGGTAGGACATATCCCTGTTGTCTCTCGGCTCTGTGTCTTGTCTTTTCAACTAGATTGTTAACTGTTCATGAGCAGAGATAGCATGACTTGAAATTTCTTTAACATTCCCAATATTCCTCCATATTACTATCAAGTGATGTTTGATTATCTCAAAGTATAACTTTTGCAGAGTAATAAATTACTGGTATTGCTTTATTCCCTAGAATAATAACCAGGTTATCTATTTGGGTCACTTAAACTCACACTAGCAACTTTTCTTCCTCTAGAAAAATTTATCATCTGAATCATACTTTAAATACAGACAAATTAACTTACCCCTGATTCTGATCAGATGTGTGAAGTGAAAGGACTTCACTGTTGGGATTACCTTAAAATAAGTGTGTATTTTATGTAGTAGCTAATGTCACAGTGACATGCTTTGTTGATCTACTCGTAGTACTCATGTCTTCAGTGAGTAATAGGGTGGTTTCTGTTATGTGGGTTTAGCCCTGTCTATACCAGTTAATTTAATAGCTGTTGGTTGTCTGTTTCTGGCCCTTTGCAAGGCCTTGGAAACATAAACACTACTAAGCTTGGTTTCTGCCATCAGCACATGTAGTCTAGAAAAGGGAGACAAGTATGTAAAGAGCAAGAGCCTTGAAACACTGTAGTTGCTGGGACACGAGTTATCTGTAATGTAGTGAGGACCAGGAGAAAACCAGGCCAGCTGAGGTCCTGGAGTCAAGGGAATAGCATGTTGCACAAGAGTGTTGTGACGACTCTGTAACTCGAGGTACAACAGATGTAACTCCCTGAAGCAGCTGACCCTTGGCCAAAAAGCTTGGTGAGTGTGTGGTCGTCTCTCTCTCGGCGAAGGTGCCGAGGGAGGCGTCTAGGAAGGTGCGCAGTGTGGTCACCCAGACAGGCATGCGATCTGCACTGCATGGTGTGAGAAGGCACAACAGGAGACTGTTGCGTCAGATTGTTTACGTGAAGGTCCTGAGCTGAGAAAGTGTTGGTAGCAATCAGGAAGCAAGAACAGATGGGGATTGTTAATAGTAATACAGTGAAGACGTGGAGACCGACAGTGTGCAGAGGGAGCAGCACTGTACTGCACTGCCACGTGTCCCGGGAGATGGGCGTGTCCCTCAGCTTGATGGAGACTGCTGAAAGAGGAGCAGATTCGTGGGAGAAAGAGCATTAATCCATGTTAGGAGAGGCTGAATTTGAGGCTTTTGTGGAAGTCAAAGTAGATAAATCTCAAATACACATAACATGGACTTAACGTTCAAGGCAAATATTAACATGGGAAACGAATGTTGGATAGAGCTGAAATACTAATGAAAAACTCCTTGAGCAAGTCGTGAAGATGTCCAACCTGCAGAACTTCGGAGAACAGCAGTTACACGATGCCCAGAGAGGAAGGAGGGGCGGGGAGTGCAGAGGGAGGAGGGGAGGGGGGCCAGACAGGCGGGCCAGCGTGGAGGTGACGCCATGCGGGTGCTGGCCAAAGTTGGCATTTAGAACACGGCGTGACTACGCCAGCGTGTTTGCGGAACAGTTTCAAGGGGCTGCAAAACACCATGGGCAGTTTTCAGGATGACAGCCTAGCTAGTCCTCGTATCTCAGCCTCCTTTGCACTAAACGTGGCTGTGGATCTTCATTTGGGCTGGTGGTACATGTGTGCCACTTGAGAGTCATCAGCTAAACTAGGAAGCCACTTCCTGTGGACCCCCAACTCTGGCAGACCAGATGGCAGAGCCACCTTCCTCCACAGGGACACGGAGAGGACTCACGGGCAGCAGCACAGAGGAGACCGTGTGCTTAGGTGCCCTTACAGGGCAGAGCTGCCCCACACCCTCCCTCCGTGTAGTTAGCAGCAGCCTGCTGAGCAAGAAGTAAACGGAGCCTCGTCCATCGTGTCCTGAGTTCTCTCAGTCAGCAGTTTACGCTCACAGGTTCAAAGTTTTCTTATCGTAAATGAATCAACAAGATTCAGGAAAACTCAGCCTGCTGCCCGGTTTCTGTCATGAGGGAAAGCTGCAGAGGGTGCATTACTGGAGCAAGGAAGAGAAACTGCTGATAGTCTGTGAGGGGCTGCGGGAAGCAGTGTTCTCCCAGAAGTAATTTAAACATGGCTTGTTTATGCTGACTATGAGAATTAATAAACAAAATACAGTTTTACAGCCCAAACTAGAAAACCTTAAAAAATACAAAGTTTGGCAAGTTAGGGATAAGGCAATATTCATAAAAAAGCAGAATAGTATACAGATACAGTACAAGAAAGTAAAAGTCTGGGAGGGATGGCGGTGAGCCGAAGCCTCTTCTGTGTCTCAGGGAGTCAGAAATGAAATCTAAACTAGTAACACAGATAGTAGCATGACTAGAAATAACTTCAGAGGTAATCACTAGAAATGAATGGTTAAAAATGGTTTCCTCAAGGATGGGAGGGGGCCAGTTACACAAAATTCTCTACTAACTGCTGTGAGCATCAAAAAACTTACTTTCTCCTCATATTCTTGTCCATGTTGATAAAACTGATTCATTAGCTCTTGGGAAAACTGACTTGACTTTATTAAATTGATTAAGTGGCATCATTTTTGATGCCACTATAAATGGAATTGTTTACTTAATTTCATTTAAAATGGTAACATTAGTCATGTGTGGCTTACAGAGTTATGTTTTTCAGTGTATTTTGAGTTTTCTGTGATAAGTGAATATTATACTTCGGGGGAAAAGTGATTTGAAATTTTAGAAATATTTTATCAGATATTTTTGGTTGCAAATAGCAGAAATTGATTCCAGCAAGCAGAAAAGCAATATCTGAGGAGGTGCTGGGCTGGTGACAGATGCCCCGAGAACTCTGGAGGGCTGGGCCAGGCCGGGAGGAGGCCAGAGATGGGGTTTCTCGCTCCTTCGCAGGCGATGCTGCAGTGATCCGCGGCCCTGACCTCCTGTGTTCTCTTCCCTTTTGGTCTCGATAAGTTTCAAAATCTAGGAGGGAGTGTCCTGCTTGAGTTAAATAAGCCCTTTCACACTCGGCAAGGAAAGTACATGGGCCCTTGGTTTATAGTCCTAGAACTCACGTAGCAGGGTACAAATGATTCCCCAAACAGAAATTAGGATGCTGTTATCAAAAGGGAACTAAATCTCATGGCTAAGAAGCAACACATACTCATCACAGTATATAACTTTTTATTAATGCAGAATTACAGTTTTCAGTGCTGGTTATAATAAACAAGCCTCTAAATGAATAAGGAATCGTTTGTTTCAGTACAGTGATCCTGGTTATTGTCACTTAACCTAAGTTGCAGAGGCTGGCCGTGTTGAATTTTAACACTTCCCTGAGTATGTCACCCTCCCCTCCCTAGTGTACCCGGTCAGCTCACCAAGACTCCGCCCCAGCATACCTCATCCTGGAAGACTGGCCCTCCCGCCCACCCCCACAGCCTCTTTTGACTTACAGTCCCTGGAGGTAGCGCCTGTGGTGTTATATCGACCTGTCTCCCACACCAGCGGGACTGCCAGGCTCTCCGCCCTGATTTTTTTGGATCCTCCAGCCCTTCACACAACATGTACACATCACAGCACTGAGTAAATACTTGAATGAATAGGTAAATTTTCAGGGGAACAGGGGTGAGGCATTTCATACAGAACCCACAAGTATAAAGGCATGGTGGGTAACCTCGGGCTGCTGAGAGATTCTGAAGGCTGAGTGCATAGAAAGATGAACAAAAGCGACTGTTAAGTTTACAGCTAGCCCTTAAAGTTAGTCTCCTGCCCCTCGTTTGGACAAGTCTGTAGGCCTTAGGAAACACTGAGTACGTTTAGCAAGAGCACCAGGGCAAGCCTCTGAGGCTTTATGGTGAGTGTGTCCTGGTCGTGGCCCAGCTAAGCAAAGAGTGACAGTAGGATGTTGTCGCTGGAATTGAAAGCATGCAGGCCTCCACCCACCTACCCAAACAGGGCTGGGCTGCAGTGGTGTAATACAGACAAGATTCCCACTTCCATGGAGCCTTCGTTCTAGAAATGGCGGGCAGATACAACATAGGGAAAGAGAGGTGCAGGGCCACAGGGCCGGGTTGCAGCTAATGCATCCAGGACAGCGCTGTCCAGGCTCAGGACCCCAGGTAGCCTGGTATCTGCACCGCAAATCGCCTCGGCGCTTAGGAGTGTACCGACTGCCCACATCCCAGTGGTTTATTGCGAAGTTTTCACAGGTGGAATGACCAGTTCTTAACATGTATTACTACTGCAGCTGTCTACAGAAAATGTTGCAAAAAAGAAAAAAATAATATCATCAGAAGAGTACTTTCTTAGCAAAAGTGATGTGCTTGGCTTGTACTACACATGGAGATGGTATTTTTAAAGCTCAGTAAGAACATGATAGTGTAAATAAAAGCCTGTTACTGCCTATGTTAAAGACAAGTTGCATTTGTAGCGTAGTTTCTAATGCCCGAAAAACCATGTGGCATTGTTAACAACTTAATCCATAGCCTTGACAACTTTTGTTGTCTGTTCTATAATGGAATGGACTCTTGGCGAGAGATTTGTTCATTCTCGGCATGAACATTGGCCTGCACGACGCAGTCCACTCTTGGTGACGCGTACCCCACTGTGCGTTCACTCGGTGACGAAGGCCCTTCTCTCATTCCCAGGGCGCCGATAAGACTGTGAAGGGTCCGGATGGACTGACTGCCCTTGAAGCCACCGACAACCAGGCCATCAAAGCACTCCTGCAGTGATAGACGGCTGGACTGATAACTCGGAAGAATGACTCTCCTGTGGCCTCACACTGCTGCCTGTCTGTCTGTCACTCTCTATCTGCCAGCTTCTTCAGCTAAATACTTTAAGAGGGGTGAGGGGAGAGAGAAATTCATAACAAATCAGACTACCAGAAAAAACAATGTCTGGAGGAGGGGAAAACTGTGACCAGGCTCTTAGCAGGATTCCTGATCAAGCCAGCCTCTTTTCCATTTCTAATAAAATACCCAGCATAGACCCGAGAGAGCAAAGACACTGTACGGGACGTGTGACCTTTTGGCTCCCTAGCTAACCATTCATTAGATTGTGTTGAAGGTCTGATTGCTCAAAGGCCAACTCCGCTTACCTGGCAGCCCTAACTGCGAGCAGTAGCGGCTGCTGCGATGTAACTTAGGGTGCTGAGACAAGCAATTCGCTCCAGCCTTCTGCCTTAAGAGTGCACTCTCGGGGCCTCCGGCCAGGTACGGGCGCTGCCTGCGGTTGGTGACCAAAACCTCCCTCATGCCTTCCGCTTCCTGTGAAGCCCAGCCAGGCAGTGGGGGCACACCCCCAAATGACTGGGTGACGAACTTGGGCTTTTCTCTCCCCTTTCACGTGGATTTCATGTCTCTTTAGATAAAACTGACTAGTTTTATTTATGAAATCTTAAAAAATTTAGAAGTCTAAAGGAGAAATCATTCCAGTACCTGTATTTTTTTCTCCTCTAGCTTCAGACATTTATATAACATTAAAACACTTTCAGACTCCTGCTGGCAGTAAAGGGGATTTAAAAATAGAATCAGCCATAAGCGTGTTAGTATCATACAAAGAGAGAACAGTTGTCTTAGTACTTGCGGATTCCCTCCGTTCACTGTTTGAATGGGTTGATTTCAGTTCTGTTTGGAGAATCAAGGCGCACTCTCTGGAGCGCCTCGCGCTGCCCCGCCTTGGACGCTGCTGATGATGGGCACCAGAGCCGTCACTGGGGCCGGAGTGACCGCTGGAGAAACTTAACCCCATCCTGTCAGAAATAGGCTCGTTACCAGGTTTCCCTGTTGTTGATAGCTTCTGCTGAACATATGCCAGTCCACCTGCATAACGTTTTTCTCTTGTAAGTCATGCATTGCATAACATATGATAACTTGAAAATATATTGTGTTCATATTCTGTGTTCTTAGAATACAGCGCCCTAAAATGGTCCTGATGACCTGCAGAAAATGTGGGCCCATCTCCAGATGTTTATTTCATGAGCAGTAAAAGCATATATCCTTAAATTTTATATCTGCCATTTGAAATACTAAGATTTTTTGACTTTCCATCCATATAAGCTTACTAAAAATACTAGGGTTTTTCCTTAGCCAAGTCATGCAATAATTGAATGTACCTCAAATTTTTAAAAGAGGGTGGGTAGGGACCTATATTCAGTTTGTGGATAATAAAGAACCAGTGACGATTTTTTTTAAAGACAATGTAGCATTGTACAGCGAAGTTAAACTATTATCAAGAACAGCCTGGCTAATAAGTTTTATTGATCAGTTGCTGATTGGTTGGTAGTGTGGGAGTGCGCGCGCACGTGTGTGTGTGTGTGTGTGTGTGTGTGTGTGTGTGTTTTCCCCATAAACCCTTTTTTTATCTTGTGGCTTTTTCACTTTGAACTAGCCTAACCCTGTAATTTTCCTGTGTCCAAGAACAATCACGAAACAGTTTAAATACTTTGATATATTTGGCTAATTCTGCTGTCTTAATGCAGCCTGTCAGAGCTGGGCATCCTGATTGGAAATGGAGGGCACTCTATCGGTCTACAGCTGCAGTAGGGTGTTGTTGTTTTTGATCATCTTTGTTTTACCTCTTGGCATAATGCTATTTAAAAGGCTTGAATTTTACCCTTTCCACAGTTTTCAGCTTTGCTTTCTGAGTGTTCTGTTGCGGTTGGCTATTGCAGAGAGTGTATTGTCCTTGCATTCCTAAACTTGGTCTGCTTTCAAAGTCATTATGGTACCAAAACCACGTGATTCTTTGTACAGTTTATCCTGATGTTCCTTGTGATGCAGTAGAGGCTATTTCGCCTTCCCTCTTCTTTCTCAGCCATTTTGTAAACCCCATAATTATGAAGCAATTGCCTGAGAAAATAACATATAAACATAGAATAGACTGACCAAGGTGGTTTACAATTTCTTTTTTTTAAACTAGGTTATTTATAATGTATTTCTGAACCACTTGGCAGAGAAATTCACAACACTTAATGTTTATATTTTGAGTAAAGGAAGCTAAAACCATGTCTGCTTTTTGGTACTACATGCATTAGCAAAAGGTTAAGTAAGTTTTGTTCGCCTCTGAAGTACTATTTAACATCTTAGACAAAATCTTGCATGTTCTGTAGTTTTGTATTAAATCAGAGTCGTTTCTTACACACCATGTCAAGTAAAAACAGGTAGTTTGCCTGTTAGAGTAGTTGCTAACAAATTCCCTGCAGCTTCAGGCTAGTTTCTGTTGGCGCATAATTGCAGACGGCGCCTGAGTGTCCCACGTTCCTCCGCACAGCCTGCCCTTCTGAGCCCAGCTGGACGCAGGGTGTGTAGTTGGTAGGTGCATGGTGTGGAAGCTGCAGACAAGTAGGCCTTGTATTCATTGGTTTCTTTCCCCAGCTCCTGGGTTTTTTATCTCTGTATACCTAATTGATTTTTTTTTCGTAAAACTTCAACTAAGCTGCTGTTTTCTTCCATGCAGTATCACATATACTCAATTGTGTATAGAAGAAGCTGGTAAGAGTGCCCTCCTACATAAATAAGCAACTGCAGTGTTTTGCATGCAAAATTTTAAAAAATTAAATCGAACTGATTCTATTTTGTAAATGGAGAAACAATCATATCTTTCTAAGCAGTAATGGAGGAAGACTAGTGCTTTGTGCATTTTTGATATATTTGGGTTCATTTTTCCACAACGTCATACTTTTGACACAGTTGAGTTTCTCTTAAGTATCCTAGTCCATGTACATCCGAATGCTAACTAATACTGTGTTAAGTTTTGTGTTGCAAGAACAAATGGAATAAACTTGAATTGTGCTACAGCGAACCTGTTAGTGGCATTTTTCTCCTTCAGTCACTCCACCCTCCTTTCGGGCCTGCTGCACAGTCACACCAGAACCATGCTCAACTTGAACTTTTACTTAGCCCAGATTACCCCATTTCTAAAAGAAAAACAATTAATTGAAATAAAGCATACTAGTCACTGCAGGGTTCTGCTTTGTATCAGTCTCTGGATCCATCTCTTTGATCCGTGCCTTGCTCATTTAGGTTGCTGGACATTTCCTGGACATCTGCCTCTCCCCAGCTCGTGGCCACCTGCACTTTGCTGGGGTACACTTCTCAAGACGAATGGCCACTCAACCTCAGCTCCTGAACAGGATTGTGGGTGACGTTAGATTCTGCTGTGATCTTGTCAAGAGCAGAAGACCGCCCCGTTTACCTGGCACTCGTCCACTAGTGCCAGGAGTACGAGTAGACGCGCAGACACAGCAGAAGCTGTCCGCCAGAACTCACACCATCATTGGAACACGAGTGGGCAGCGTGTGCGGCTGTGGCTGGGCACGTGCACAGATGTCTCACACACGGGTCTCAGTTGATGAGATCCGTCAGAGACGTTAAGATCCGCTCACGTATGTTTTAAAGGGAACAGAGCAGTGGATGTGGGTGGGAACTTAGAGTGAAACGCTTTGATGGTTAGAGACTAGCTAGTACAGAATCTTCACACAGCGCAGCGTCCCAGACCACCCCACATGTGCTTACAGATGCAGATAGAGGTATTTTTTCCTTCTTTCTGCACGACTGCTGATCTGGAAAATGCAGTCACTGCACCAGCAGCATCACATCCTAGAAGTGCGAGTTTTTGGACCCTGGCTCCAAGAACTAGATCGGATCCCGCCACTGGCCCCGCAGTCTGGGTCATGACAGTTGCCCAGGTGATCTGAGGCTCGCTGCAGTGGAAGGACCACTGTGCGAGCCCGGAAGGAGAGAAAGGTTCTGGAGCCTGCTCGGAGGACGCCGCCAGGCCTGCCTTGTAGGAGAAGGGGAATGGAAGCCCTTAACTCAGAAGCAGCAGAACCGGCCAAGTCTTGAAAGTGCACACCAGGAAAATCACATCTTCAATGTTAGGCTGTAGCCAAAGGGAGCCAGGGTGAGATGTGATCATAGTGCTAGAGATGCAACACTGATGAGACTGACCCTCACTGTTCTTAGTGGTTTGCTTGTCTTCCACTAATGGGTTAGATCAGTCGTTGTGGCCAGCATTTCTCAGTTCCTAAGACTTGTGCCTTCCTCAAGTCCTTCCCCTGAATTCCCAAAGGAAAAGGGGAAGCACACAAGGAATCCTTGGGTGATACGTCAAGAGTCCTGGCCTGCCTCCTGCATGGCCAGTCGTGGGATCGCTCCCCCAGCCAGGAACAGCAGCAGCCTCTGTGCCACATACTCTGGAGCGTCCCCTCTCGCCACGCCACAAGCTGACCTTTTCCTCCTGTTTGTCACCCTCACCCAATTATCTTGCCCAGGTTCTAGCCACGCCATCACAGAGCAGCCACGGGCATTTTTCTCCAAGGCTTTTACTTAATAGAAATACAGTTCCGATTGATAAAGAACTTTTTCAGCGACTTTAGCAGCACTTAACGCATGGCAGACCTTTACTGTTATTTGTCCTGAGTCACTGGTGTCCAGACCATTCCACAGTAAAACGTGAACACAGCCTTAATTCAGTGAGTCCTGCCCGACAGTGTGTTGGGACCGGAGGGTCCCCACCCATTGGCAAAGGGGTTTGTAATGCTGGCGCAGGCCCACATCAGTGGAGTAGAGACCAATATCAGTCACAAGGTGACTCACTGAGGAAGTGCTGGCCCAGTTTCAGGCAGGTCACCGAGTCGGTGCAGGTTCTGCTAAAGCACAGCTGTAAATGGCACAGCAAGCAAAGCTTCCAGCCACCCTAGCATGCTGCGCCAGCAAGGACAATCTTGTTTATGTGGTTTAGGTAGAACAAAGGGTCATGTATCTGACAACCTTTATGGTATTTTGTCACACAAAGGAAGGTAGTGTCTAGCCACCACTAGATGCTAATTTTGAGGATATCACTGGATAGCTAAACAGCTTTTAAAGAAGCTCTGAAATGTATTTTGTACCTGTGTATCCTCTGCCTGGTATCCAGTGACGCTCCACGTGTCAATGTACCTACCCTGTGACGAGCTGCCTAATCTATGTGTGTTACGGCCTGTGTCTAGGTGTCCCCCAAAGCCTCGTGCAGTCACAGGCGGGGCTTTACAGAGGTGGCTGGATCCGGAGTGTGTGTTTATTAAACTGGTCCCCTGACTGGTCTGGCATAGTTCTGCTGGAATCAACGGTGTGTTGCTGGGACAAAGGGTGGGGGTGCTACCTGCCCTCAGAGTGAGTAGTCTGGATAAACAGACAGGCTTGTCCATCCCTCGCTTGCTTCACTGCCTTCTGCCTGCCATGGAAGGTTTCTCCCCCTGCAATGGCTGTCTGCCAGGCCACCAAAACCTCTACGAACTGTGAGCCCAATAAACCTCTCCTCCTCAAACTCTGGGTGCCATTTTGTCTCAGCCACAAGAAAAGTGACTAAGACAACGGAGCACCTGCTTGTGACTGGTTAGATTCAGTCGCCTCCAAATTACTCAAATCTAAACCAATTTATGTTAAATTTCCAGTCAAAAGGCCTTGAAATTATACCCCAAACCTATGGGCCTGGAAACTCATACACCCACTCTTATTTTTTAAATTATCATTTATTTAGAGTTTTATAGCATCGTGATATTTAAGCATTTTAACCGAACACTTGCTATGATCTGGGCACCCATGCAAAGTGTTGTAGTGAACTCATTCATCTGATTTTCATAATAACCCAGTAACTCTGTAAGGTGGGACTGTCATCAGCCTGCTTTCAGATGAAGTGACGGGCCTGTGGTTGCACAGCGAGTTAGTAGGCAGTCTGGCTCAGGTTCACACTCTCTTATCTCTGGTATGTCGCCTCTGCAACTTGGACTGAACTTCCATGAACAAAACGCTAAGATTCAAAACATTTAGAAACTATCTTGTGCATTTGTTTGTATTTAAATAAGATGGAAAATCTTGTGGAACACGGGCACGCATTTGATCATTCCCATGATGAAATATTCTACAAAAACAATGTTTAATTTTCAAATTTGAGAAGTAATGATACTTGAGTATAACACACAATATTTTTGACAGTCTGGAAAATTATAGTTAATCAAGAATTAGTGAGCTAAGGACCACGGGCCAAATCCAGCCCCCCACCTGTTTTTGTAAATAAAGTTTTATTGGAACACAGCCATGCCCATTCACATAGGTATTATCTACTGGCTGCTACCACACTTGAACAGCAGAAGTAAGTTGCAGAGACTGTATGGTCCGTGAAGTCCGAGATATTTATCTGACCCTTCATGTAAAGAGCCTGCCAGCCCCGTAGAAATGTTTAGGTGGTGTATGCTGGCCCACCACTTGTTACAGAGAGTTTTAGCAAAGTCAAGGGAGGATGTAATGAGTTAGTTGAAGCAAATGAAAAGCCATGCCCATAAATAATGTGCCACTCTTTGTTTCTGTGTTAGATTGTCGCTAACGATCCCCAGTGAATCATGCCCACCGGTAATCCCTTCTCACATTGACGCTTGAGCCTGGCCACAAAAGTTACATCAAATCTGAATCTTAAACAAAATTATATAAATAATAATATAATACAATAGTTACTACACTGTATATCAGTATCTTCATAGTATTTACTCAGAACAAGACATAGACAAAAAAACTTAGAAAAAGAAACAGATAACACAAATCTGTTCAATGAACTACATTAAACTCATAAATGAAACTAATTAGGATATGTATTGAAATGTTTTTAAAACAGTGGAATTTGTAACTTGGGGAAATATTTGAACTCCTTATTTCCTATTTATCTCTCTTCTGTTTTGCTCTTTGTTTTTCTCATATAAGACAAACCACAGGACATTTGAGCTTGTACATCTGACTTACTTCACTTAACAAATGTTCTCAAGTTGCATCCATTTACCTACAAATGCCTCGATTTTTTCTTTCTTTATGACAGTGAAATAGCTCGTCTCTGTCCATCAGAGAATTGCAAATTAAAACTATGCTGTGATACCATCTTACCCCAGAAAGAATGGCCGTCATCAAAAAATCTAACAATAACAACTGCTGGCAAGGCTGTGGAGAAAAAGGAACTCTACTGCATTGTTGGTGGGAATGTAAACTAGTACAACCACTATGGAAATCAGTGTGGAGATTCCTCCAAAAACTAAAATAGAAATTCCATTTGACCCACCTATTTCCCTTCTAGGTACTTCCCCAAAAGAGTTAAGATCATCATATTACAGGGATTCATGCATACCCACATTCATAGCAGCACAATTTATAATAGCTAGATCTTGCAAACAGTGCCTTCTCCTTGGGGCTTGCCCTCTTGGATCTCCACGTGAAAAGAAGTCTAACAGCACGGAGCAGGGACCCGAAGTGCCCCTGCTGAGACCCCCAGCCAACCCGCATCCTGTGCGTGGGCGAGACGCAGGAGAGCTTCCGGCTGCACCCTCCATGCTCCACCGGCAAAGCAAAAGCAGGGTGTTAAGTCTTGAGGCTATTCTGTCCATGCGGCACTAGATACTGACCCAACACTCTGGCCAGAGGGCATCTGTTGGTGAGACGCCAGGCACAATGCCTACCAATAAAAAGACTTGGGTAAATATTTTAAAAGTTTAAAAAAAAAAAAAGGTAGAAGATACTTGTGAGATACCATTAAAGCCCCAAATTTGCTTTTCTTTAAACCCTTGAGGGAAAGGGAAATAGAGTAAAGAAACAAACATTTCTGCCTTCTGTCTAGGAGAGTTTAGGTGCCGGCTGTAAACAGTGAACTCTTGTGTTCTACAGAATTCTTTTTCTCGCTATCTGCCCACACAGAAAACAGTCGAGCTGGGAATACGGGGGACGTAGCGCAGTGGTAGAGCACTTACCCAGTATGCTTGAGGCTCTGAGTCACACCCCGCCCACAAGGAAAACGCGCATCCTGGTCCATTTCTTCTTTCAGGCTGCAGGAAGATTCAGAGGCCAGTGGGGGATTTGCTGGTAGGAGCCAGTAACCGAGCAGAGATAGAGGCTTTTCATCGTGAGGGAAAGTTGCGGCTTCACATACATGGCGCGGAACAAAGAGAAGCACCTAGTCCCTCCCTGTCAGTCCCCACTGACCACGGGCTGGTCGGTGTTGGGTGTTGACCTCCCTCGTCTGTGGCTGTGTGAGCCACGTGAACGGCAGTCACAGCGGCAGGTCACGCAGCCCCTTTGCAACCCAGCCCAGCCCACTGGACCCCCGAGGCCAATAGAGGGACAGGACAGGAAGGAGAGGAGAGCTGAGATTACATGGAACATGAGTTACAAAGGGAGTCCAACGAGCTCCTGGGAGCTCAGAGAATGGAGCCACAAAACAAACCTGAGCCATTTAGGCTCCAAATGAATTTACTGGGGGGACAGTGCGGATGTCGGCTCGGAGAACTGACCCTGTTAGTTCCATCCAGCAGCTGCTTACTGAGTGTCAGGGTCCGTGTTGACCACCGCAGATAGCACAGTGAATACTGCTGGCCTCGGTCCTGCCCAAATAGGGCTTGTTTCCTAGTGGACAGGAGAAGGATCCGGGCCTAAACAATTACAAGGCCCAGTGTGTTCTGGAAGACAAGAAACAAGCCAGGCTGGAGAACGCACAAGGGTGTCCAAGAGCAGCTGCTTGTCCTTGGAGGGCAAAGGCCTGTGTCTTACTCAGGCTTGTGCCTTACGGTGTTTGTACAGTTGAACTCCATATTCTGGCCTGAGGAAATGACTCCACACCTGGTTAGAATTTTCCACATTTTAATTTATGGGGCCCGTAACATTAACACAAGCCAAGACAGGAGAGGAAAGTGGCAGAGCAGACAATGCTGCGCTGTTGAGCTGGCCCGGTCCCAGCTCACCACCCCTCTCTCCATCCCCAGCCAGCCACCTGCTGCATGCTGTGCAGGAAGAGGGAGCCTCCTCAGGAGCCAGCAGCAAGAGCGTCCTGGTGGGAGCTAACTGCACTGCCCTGTGGGACCAACGTGGCCGCACAGAAGACGAGCCCAGCTCCCTCTGGAGACCTAACCATGCCTCCGAGTCCAGGGAGGGAACAGCCAGGGTTCCCCTTGCTTTGTAAAATGGGAAGCACCCCCGGCTTTGGCATGCCGAGAAGCCTGGTTTTCCAACAGCTGCTCGTCTCCCTAAGCACACAGGCGTGGACATTTACTTTTATCTTTTTCCCACTCCTTCCTTTTTTTTTTTAATATCCTTGCTTAAATCCTGAAATTCATCTTGTCTCAGTAGCTGTGAGTTTAAATCTTGTTTCATGTCATTATTAGCAATTCTTCCCCTCATGATAATCAATAAAAGCCCCAGTTAAAATCTGGACAGCTGCCACCCAGTTGCCACAGGCAACAGAACTTTTCACTCGGGAGATACTGCTGTGGTTTGGTGACACTAAGAAAAACAAGGAATTCCTCTCCAAATGCATAGTGTTTTAGTGGTGTGACCAAGCTCAAAGCTTTTAGAAGCTTAAACACCTTCACCTCAGGAGGTTCAGGGGGTGGGACTTCAAGGAGAGCTCTAACTGGTTAACTATGAGGCTTTCTTTTTTATTAACCTGGTATCTCTGATCCATCACAATTTCATTTCATAGACTGTATTTCCATTTTTCTGAGATGTTCACTATTTTATGAAGTGAGCCAAAGACATGACTTAACAAGCCTGCTAAATTAAAGTTTTGAACAAAGGGCAGGAATCTTTGTTGATTTTTATTTTCCTCCTGCCACAGTTATTTATTTGGGTTAAACATTGCCCTGTGCTTCCTGACATATTATGTTTAGTTTTGCTGTGCCATGAAGCAACAGTCTTCTTGCCAAAAATTATATGTATGTTTTGGCCCTATTCTTTCTCTTTGAAATTGCTTGTGGAGGAGGAGGAAGTGTGTTTTCATCGGCCCCTGTGCTAATTATGTTGAAAGGGAGGATGTAAAATTAGATTCCAAATATAGACGTGGGCTGTGCAAGGTTGGCCACTGTGGAGTTACACTTCCCCTCTGCACTCTGTCACTGTGTCCGTGTACACACTGAGAGACGCAGTCCTGAGCACACACAGGAATTTGCATCCTCCGCGTACTTGCCTAGCGTTTCGTGCTCCCAGCTGGCCGAGATGAAGAGTTTCCCGAGGCCCAAAGACAGTTCTAGCACCGATGACGAAGTTCATTGTATCAGTCCGGCGAAAATCAAACAGACAGATCCTCCATGCCCAGCACTGTTCCCTCTCCTGAAGGAGCTCAATAACTAAGACCCTCCGGGCCTCGTGGAACAATCAACAGGTTGATTAGAAGCACCAGTCAGCCCAGTTTCATCAAGATTTACCCAAGAAGTCAAAAAACGTTTAAGGGCATCAAGCAAGAAGAAAGCTCTGAGAACCTTGCTATCCCACCAGTTTGGAGCAGAGAAAGGTTACAGAATGATTTCAAGATGTTTGCAAACAATCTGTTTTAAGGTAGCATTTGCGCTGAGTTTTGGGAGAGCTAAAAGCATCTTGCTTCCAATTCCAAGTGAGGATTCTAAATGTATGGAGGGAGGAATAAGGATAGCTTGAAACAAGAATGCTGGGCCACCCTGCAAATGCCACCTGCACCTCAGCTCCTACAGCACTTTTGTCTCATTCTCATGGAGAAAACGCCCACAGAAAACCCTGCCGTGCAGCCACCAATAGCACCAAATGCATCTTGTCAGGACAGAAGTCTTGTCGCTGTTGGAAGTCGTGTTCTAGACAAGATCCTAACACTGACCCGTGATGCCAAAACCAGAAAAGCTGCCCGAGAGCCAGGACAGGGATGCAGGCAACAACTCCGAGACTCCCAGCTCACTCCGTGGCCTTCACTGCCATGTGCAGGGGAAGACTCAAATCCACATCCGGAATCTCACCCGAGCTCTGGGCCCTCACCGCTACCCTTCTGCCTCCACTCTTCACTGCCCACCTATCCTGACAAGAAAATAGTCCTTCCAAATGGAATGCTTCTAAAATTTATTACATGTATGTCACAGTGTTATTCTTTTAATCACATAGATTTAAAACTTACATTTTACCTATGACTATTTGAGTTTCCTCTTCTGCAGTCATTTCTTCCACAAAAATCCCCAGGGTCGAGCTGAACTCTCCATTCAGGGCCTAATACCACCCAAGAACCACCCCCCGCACGAAGTCCCTCCTACTCCAATTATTAGTATTTGCCATTCAGACTCCCTTTACCAACATCCCACTTTCATCAGTTCACCCTTGTGGGTTACACTGTGCACCTCGAAAGAGATATTGAATTCTTAACCCCTGCACCTCAAACTATGACCTTATTTGGAAACAGTCACGGCAGATGTAATTAGTTAAGATGAGGTCATCTTGGAGCAAGCGGGCCCTTAGCAAATATGACTAGTGTTTTACTGATAATGTGAAGATCAGAGGGCAGAATGCCATGTGAAGGTGGAGCTGGAGACCAGAGTGAAGTAGCTGCCCGCCAGCAAGTGTCAAGGACTGGCAGCCACCAGGAGAAGCTAGGAAAAAGCAAAGAAGGACTCCACCCAGAATCTCAGGGGGGCCTGACTTCCAGCCTCCAGCACTACAAGACAACAAATTTCCCTTTTACTAGGCCGTGCATTTTGTGGCTTTATTCCCACAGTCCTAGGAAACAAATCCAGCCCCTTCCTTTCTAAAACCCTCAGCGGTTTCCTGTCACCCATCCTATCACTTTAGTTCTTTGGCTGCCTCTGGAAACCTGCATTTTCCCATCCCACCCTGGCACAGGTTCTTTATGACCTTCTGCAAACTCCAACGCATGTTTCCATTAGCTTCTTAAGTCCTGCTGCCTTTATCTTCACTAAGGTATCTTCTCGCTATGTGGAACAGTTTATTTCTTCCTGTCCCATCAATCCACAAGCCCCTTGAGAAATGGGTTGTGTCTTACTTTCACTTTCGGTCTCCCCAGAGCACACAAATATTTTAAATGACATAAGCATTGGGGCTGGGGATTTAGCTCAGTGGTTAGAGTGCTTGCTTAGCAAGCGCAAGGGCCTGAGTTCGATTCCCAGCACCAAAAAAAAAAAAAAAAATAGCCTCACAGATGGATTGATGTAGTCGCCTTGCATTCACTCTACCCTGGACCTGATACTTAGGAAGACTGTGAACTACGCTCTAGGGACCACTGTTCTAATTTTTGTGTTCCCAGTGTCTGGCACAGTGTCTAGCATTTCCTAGGCATTCAATAAATATTTTCATTAATTTATTTAAAAACTCCAGCATGCAGATATATGTTCTGGGTCCATCCCAGGTAAACCAGTGTCTGCCTTCTTTGAAAAGAGAAAAAAAAAACCCATTAATGAAAAACTTTTGAGTTTTTCAGTCACAGGTAGCAAAAGAGACAGGAAAATACCATTTCCCTTTGCACTAGCCGCACTAATGAGTCATGAGGCAGTCCCTGGCCTGGAGCCCCAGGGAGCCCATTAGTCCTCTGTGACCCGCGGAGAGGAGAATCCTCCTCCCACAATCAGGCTTCCTGTTTATTAGTACATGACAGGCTGGTTCTGCCACCCCCCATTGCTACCTGCGCTTCCAGAGCCCTTTGAGAGCATAAATAAATGATAGCTGGCTGGTCTCCTTACCCCAGGACTTGGTCCGTGGCTCAGAATCCTGACAGCTGTCCCAGACATGATTTGCCACTACAAATGCCAAGTGGGAGAACCCCAGTCCTCTCCTATTCGTGAGACTGCTTGATGATTCAAAGTGCCAGCTCCTTCTGAAAGAGTCAGACAGACTAATGTGCTGTCCTGGTCTCCGGGTAAGAGAGCTGTATAGTAGGCTTTTTAAAGAGCCCAAGACTTAGCAGGGCAGAAGGCCTTTGCACAGTGGGTATGTCATTAAGATCTCCAAGATGCTAGCAGCCAGAGAACTGGCAGGGGCCATAGGTGACCCAGGGCCATGACGGTCAAGCTAGGAGCCCAGAAGATGGCTATTGTTGTTGCTCCAATGCTATCTGCCTCCCAAAGCCATTGTCCCTCCCACTTCCCCTCCCCTCCCATTCTGCAAATCTGGGAGTGAGCGCCCTCGATAGATATGTGGGTATTTCCTTGGCCTTGACCTTACCCCTCAGGACATAAATGCTGTTACCATCCACTGGATGTTTAAAAGTTTAGAGTGTGGGAAAAGTACTACAGTGTAAGGGAGTTGAGCCTTGGAAGGCAGTTAAAAGCCAAAGAGGGGGACCGTGGATTATCAGAAGAATGTGTAGCCGATCCAGGACACTTAAGAACAAAGAAAAGAGATCAATTAAATAACCAGAGTATAGGAGTAGGTTAAGTCTGGGACACATTTTATAAAGTGGATATTAACATCTATATGGTTCAAGGTAAGTTATTAAAGGATTCCCTGGACATTTCTGCCAATATTCTGTCCTCAGCAACTTTCTGAGCCAAAATACTCAAAACACTTGGTGCGTTCTCAAAAGAGAGAATAAAGGAAGGTGTTTTGGGATGTGAAAAGTTGGATGAAGGGTAGATTTGGACTTAAGGAAGTATGTGAGCAGCTACTAGTGACCACCTCCCCTCCCCTCTGGCCCTTGAGGTCATGTCTGTCCCAACCATGGCTATTTCTTGGCCTCCTTCACAGATGACCCACTTTCATGCAGTGTTGCATCATCGCATCATCCTTGTGTTAGTCACTTTTTCCTTGCTGAGACCTGATACTCGACACCCACGACTCAGAGGAGAAGAGATTTATGTTGGCTCACAGTTTTTGGAGGATTCGGTCCACAGTCAGCTGGCTCCAAGGCAGGAAGGGTGGGTGGAAGGGCCTGGCAGAGGAGAGCTGTTAGGAAGCAGAGAGAGAAGGGAGATACACCCTTCCAGGAGATACACCCTTCCACCCCACCTACTAACAGCATACTCAGTGGCTAAACATATCAGTGGATGAATCTGCTGCTGCTTAGAGAGCCCCCATGAGCTAACCACCTTCCAAAAGCCCTGAGTACCAGAGAGTTTAGGGAGACTTTCTAGATCTCAATGCTAATATTCTGCCCCAGCCCCTAAAAGACTCATGCATATCTCTGTGCAAAATGCATCTAGTCCATCTCTAAGAGTTGCCAAAGTTTTAACAGTTCCAGCACTGCTGAAGTGTGCAAGTCCGAAGTCTCCTCTGAGACTCAAGGGAAACTCAACTGTGAGCCCCTGTGAAAATACGAAAAGAAAATTAAACACTCCCAACATACAACAGTATGGAGTACCTTTCCCATTGCAAAAGGGAATGATCAGGGCATAGAAAGGAATGGAACCACAGCAAGACTGAAACCCAGCAGGGCAAACATTAAATCCTGTAGTTCCATGTCCAGCACCTGGGGCAAGTTGTGGCAAGATGTGAGCTTGGGCAGCCCCACCCCTATGTTGTTGCCAGTTGCATCCCTCTTAGCCTCTCTCGGGTTGGCTCTGCCCACTGCCTGTGGCTTTCCTCAGATGATCCTGGCTTCTCCGACTTCTGAGGATCTCCACTGTACTTTCAGCCTCACTCTCATGGCTCAGGAGCAATCTGCCCACCTTCCTGGGCCTTTTTCTGAAATTTGAGTGGAAGCCTCCTTGATCCCACAACTCTTGAATTCTGCATTCTTGTAAAACCAGCCCACATGAATAATGGCAAGGTCTGCCACCAGCTTGACCAGTAGCCAGGCTCCCTAGCATTATGGCTGCAGCAGCCTTTGAGTGCCTGGATGGCTGAACTTCTGAAAACTTTCTTAGTAGGTCTGCATGATCTACTAAGTAGGCTCTCTTCTCAAAGCAAAATCTTTCACTTTTGCAGCTTTGAGCCTAGGAAGGGTAGAGTCTTGCTGATTCCTGAGATGCCCTCAAGGCACATTTCCTATTATCCTGATGCAAAGTATTGGCTTCTTTTTAGTGCTAATATTTTCAGCAGCCAAGCTCTTTTCTGCCCTAACTTTACAAGCCTCAACTTTACAAGCCTGTAAAATTCTTTCTGGCCAAGCCTCACATTCAGCTGTGGTTTTTGCTCCTGTTTCTCACTATAAATCTGGCTAAAAGCAGTGAGCAGTACCTATACCACAAACTGAACATTGGACTGCTTTGAAATTTCCTCTATCAGATTAATTAATCTGCCTCCCTTAATCTCAGTTTCCTGCAAAGTTTCAGGACATGGGCAAAATATAGACAAACTTTCTTCCAGAGCATTACACACATGGCCTCAAGTTCGACTGCCAATGGAGTCCTTCTTCCCAAATGAACCCTCCTGAGCCTGATCTTTACTGTCACAATTCTATCAGGATTCTGGTCTTCTGAGTTCTGACTAGAATCTCCCATCAACCTTTGCTTACTCTACTTACAGCATTCTAGGGTTTTTTCTAGCCAGCATCTCCAAACCACACCAAACTATTCCCACAAACTAGTTCCAAGGCCTTCTGAACCACACAGTCAGGTAGTGTCATGGCAATGACCCCACTTCTCTGGTACCAAAATCTGTCTTAGTTGCTTTCTCATCTCTGAGACACGATACCCAACACCCACAATGTAAAGGAAGAGAGGTTTGTGTTGGCTCATGGTTTTTAGAGGATTCAGTCCATAGTCACCAGGCTCTAAAGCAGGAAGGCTGGTGGAAGGGCCTGGCAGAAGAAGCTGCTCACATCATGGCTGCCAGGAAGCAGAGAGAGAACAATACACCCTTTCAGATCACTCCCCCAGGGGCCCCCCTCTAACCAGGCCCCACCCACTAACAGCACATTCGGCTGCAGAACTTATCGTGGATAAATCCACTGATGAGTATAGTACTGCATGATCCAGGCAACTTCCCAAAGCCTTGTGTCTGAGTGCATGAGAATTCTGGGGTACATTCTAGATCTAAACCATAATAATCTTAAAATCCAACAAAGTTTGCTTTTGAACCAAGAACTGTACAGACTTCTGGAGCTGACAGTCCATCTCTGAGGTAGCTGAGTGACTAGGTTATTATGATCATGCGTGTTTCCAGGAGTCCCAGAATTCTAGATACTATGGCAGGAGGGAACAAAGGATTTGATGGGGAAGAGAGCTGCTGGGGAGCAAATGCAGGGCCTTCTGGCTGCTAGGTAAGTGCTCTCCCACTGAACTACATTCCCATCCTCAGAAAAAAATATCTTTGGAGGGGAAAAAAAAAAGTCCTTTATCAAATGGCCTCCAGGACAACAAACAAACCTGACACCCAGTTTGTGGTTTCTAAATGCCATTCTCTATCAAAAGGAACAAGGGTCCTTGAATTAGTAGCTGGGACAAGGTCTAAGTGAGAAAACCACCACAGCATGGTTCAGGGACATATTGTCCCCAAAAGGAGAAAGTGCTTTAAAAATGATGACAGGAAAACCAGCCTGGAAGAACTCACATTGGACAAAGGTGAAACAATTTTAGTAACAAAATAAATAATAATATTGAATTGTAAGTCATAGAATAAAAATGCATGAATCTATTCTGACATAATAAATAATTATATAAAATTCCACTAAGACATGGCTCTTCTATACAAAAGAAGTCTGATTAATAAATGAGGAAAGAAAGAAACATAAAATCACCACTAGAACCTCACATTAGTGTTTATCATAGGCGGGATCTACCAATGGACAGCAAAATTATTGGGCAAAACTTTGAGGAAAAATTAAGTATCTGTGTAATCTGAAAGTATCTCCCCAAGATATTTATCAATTACAAAGGGAAACATAATAACTTTACAGCAGGAAACACTGCAGACATACCTTAACCCAGTGACCAAGGAAAAATCGCTAGTCATGAGACCTAGGGACATTGTGTACCCCTAATATGACAAACTGGGAAGAGTGCATCACGTCTAAAATATTCTTACAAAAATACACAACCAAATCTCCTCATGAAAAACATTAGACAAACCCAAATTTGAAGAAGAGTCTATAAAACAGCTGCCCATTACTCTTCCAAACTAACAAGGTCAGGGAAGATAAGGAAAGACGGAGGCACTGTCATAGACTGAAGGGGCGTAGGACACACAACAGCTAAATACAACACGGGAGGCAGAATTGAATCCCACGACAGGAGGATCTTAATGGTAAAGCAGATGAAGTCCAAATAAAGTCCGTTCTTTAGTTATTAGTGCTGTACCTATGCTAACTTCCTAATTTGGACCATCGTTCTGTGGTTCAGTTAGATCATATCGTTAAGATAGCTGAGTGAAGCATACAGAAAACTGCTTTGTGCTATTTTTCCAACTTTTCTAGAAGCCTAAAATTATTTCAAAATAAGAGATTTTAAAAAAATGTTTCTTCATGTCACACCCCTGCAACAGTGGTGGGAGTAGAGGAATGAATTACCGACCATGCTTAGGGAAGGGGAGAGTTCAGGAAGAGAGAAGTTGGGGCCATAGTGTTAACAAGAATAACTACACAATTTCCGCATCCTTCAGGGAGAAAGGGGAAGGCCAGATGTTGGGAACATTCAAAGTGAAGGAGGAATGTCCAAAGCTGGTTTCTTGGAAACAGATGTGGAGCACAGGATCACAACGAGGGAGGTGGGGTTGGCCTGTTTCCAGGCGTCCAACTCAGAGGCAGGTGAAGCACCTCTATTTTAAGAGCCTCGTTTGTTTGTGTCCACAAAAAGGAGAGATCGTGGCTTCAACAGAAACAGTTCAGTGGACTACCACTGCCTGCTCCCCCTCCAAGCCGCTTGCTCCTGGAGCTCTGAGAGTTTTGAGGCTGATTGTTGTCAAGATTAGCACCCAACAGTCTGGGAAGCTCCACTATAAAATAAATGACCGCCACCCACTATTGCCACCCCCGTTCACCCAGCCATCTTTGATCTTTTCTGTAAGAATTTTTGTTGTTCTTGTTTGTTACACAAGAGTTTTTTTGAGCATCTGCATTATTTAAGGTATAAATGAGCCCCAAAAGACAGCAAATAACTCTTGGATAAGAATGGAGCCTTAACGGGCTGGGGGTGAAACTCAGTGATAATGTGCTTACGCCTTAGCATGCGCAAGGTCCTAGACTCAATCCACAGCACAGAGAGAGGAACTAACCCATCACAGGCCCTCAGTAAAGAGCTTAATGACTTGACTTCAGTGTTCTTTCCATGAATTACTTCCAGGAAGCTCTTCTGTACTTAGATGGTATGAGACTGTGGTATTTATGGCCATCATCTCTCTCATGCGCAATGGCCAGGATATAATATAAAGAGTCGGGCTGAGGAGTAGCTACAAACGTTTCTAAAGACATGGTTTTTAGTACGATGAGTCCTCTAGACAAGATGCACCATGAAACCTGGATTAAGACTAAAGTAGAGATGATGGCCATAACAGATTCTGAGCGTTTACTGAATGACGTGTGTGTCGCTCTCCCAGCCAGCGTATGAAATAGGAGCTACTTTTCTCTCCTCTCCAGCAGGGAGATGGCGAGTAAACAGCACAGCCCAGCTATACACACTGTGACTGGACGGGAGTTCTGGCCCTGGCCGCCATCTCCTGTTCCTTCCACACGCCTCATTTCTGGTCCGGCTTTACTGCAGGACTATGGTCGAATCTTGAACATGATTTGCTGCCTTTAATATGGAGGAAACAATCTCCTCTGGCCTTCTTCAAAGAATCAGTTACACAAAAAGCACATTTACAGAAGTTGAACGTGCAGTAGATCACATTCCAGAGACTACAGCCAGATTACATCTTTGGCCATAATTCAATGAAATAGGAAAATAACTATTAAATGATAGTTGGAATTTGTTTTAAACTTCACGTGCTTGTAAGTTATGAATTAATGAAATTGTCTCATTAAAATGAAAGCTTTTTCTTCTTGTTTTTTTTTTTAATACAGATCCACAAAATCTGATGTCTAAACTGTAGTAGGGGCAGCCTGTTTTTCGTTTTTTTGTTTGTGTTCGTGTTTGTTTTTTTCAGGTTCCCAAAGATCTGAACGTCGTAGGAATCAAAGAGTGAGGGTGGAGAAAGATCTGAAAACAGCAGAGGTTGGAGATCAGTTTGGAAAGCATGAAGGCCTTAAACTGCATCTCCCCTGGGGACAGCCAGGCATCTGCCCCCTTTTCCCTCCCCTGTGACTCTTCTGGAGAGAGTGCGGCCGACGATCTCTTGACCGGGGAACACCAGGCATGGCGGAAGGTGTCAGCCACACTGGAAGCAGCAGATTTGGCAGGAACTTGAGCTCAACACTGACTCTCGGAAGCTGGCAGCCAGGACTGTGTGCTCCAGGCAAAGCCTTAAAGGAGCCTTCACTGGGATCTCTGTACAGACCCTTCCAAATGCGCGGGGCTCCCCAGGAACTGGCCTTGCTAGAATTTATAGTTAATAAGCCCTGTGGGCTCTGGGATGCCATTCAGTTTTTTTTTTCTATAGTGGTCAAATATGTGTGACATAAAATTTACCATTTTAACCACTTTTAAGTTTATAATTCAGACCATCAAGTGCAACCATCACCACTATTTTCACAACTTTTCATCATCCAAACAGAAACGCTATACCCTCTAGGCAATAACCCCCCGCCCCATCTGGCCTTCCTCTACCCCACAGTAACGCCTAATCTACTTTATTACTCTAAGAATCTTCCTGTACTAGGTAGCCCGTGTACGTGGAATCACTTAATACTTGTCCTTCCGTGTCTGGCTTATTTCACTTAGCATAATTCTTCCAGATTCATCCATGTGTCAGAATTCTGTTCCTTTTATGGCTGAATAATATCCCACTTTATGTACAGTATTTTGTTTATCCACCTTCAGTTGATGGACACACGAGTGTTTCCACCTTTTGGCTGCTATGATTGCATCTGGCATATGCAGTAAATGTAGGCATGCAAGCGCCTGAGTCCCCTTTCTCAATTCTTTTGGCTATTCTAATCACTCTTAATCTCTCAGTCATGAAGTGAAAACCACAGTTCACCAGACACGTAAGAAAAGCATTTCTAAAAAAAGCTAAAGCACGAAGAGGAAAACAATCAATTTCCAGGAAATGAAGACAGGCCAGGAGGAAGATAAAGCAAAATAAAAAATAGCAGGCTGTCCTAGTTACTTTTTTCATTGCTGAGATAAAATACCCGACCCAAAAGTTAAAGGAGGAACAGTTCATTGTAGCTCACAGTTTCTAGAAGTTTCAGTCCATAGTTGGCTGGTCCAAGGCAGGGTGGCCTGGCAGAGGGCATCGCAGAGGAGAAACAGCTCAGGCAGGCAGAAGGCAGAAGGCAGCAAGCCACGAAGCAGCAAAGCAGCAAGTGATGACAACAGCAGCCCTCAGTGTCCCTTGTATTCTGTCCCTATAGAGTCTGTCCCTTGGGGCAGGTAGCACTCACACCCTTAATCCTAGCACCACACCATGAATCAATCCCGGCATCACGTCCTGAATCCCAGCATGATGCTTTCTAGACCCAGCCACCTCTGAAAAGCACCCCCCATGACCTCTTGGGGCTTTGGGGGGGACACTTAGATACAAGTCATAACACTGGGGATGGTAGTACACACCTGTAATCCCAGCATTTTGGGAGATTGAAGCAGGAGGATTGCAGGTTCAAGCCCAACCTGAGCAGTTTAGCAGCTTAGTGAAACCCTATCTCAAAATTAAAAAAAAAAAAAATTAAAAGAGGAACTAAGGATATAGCAGAGTGTAAAGACCCTGGCTTCAATCCCCAGTACTACAAATAATAATAACACATATCCTAAGAAAATAAAAAGGAAGTATTATATGTATAAAATAAGAATAGTATGCTCTAAAAAAAAAGAATTTTCACAGCGAAATTTTTAAAAATTAAATTCTTAGGGAAAAGCTATATAGATACAGAAGTATAAAGTTCAATAAATAAATGTTAAAAGGTGAAGAAATAACCCAAAAACATAAAAAAGAAGATAGGTGGAAAACAGGGAGGAAAAGGAAGACAAAATACTGAAAAGGAGAGCTAGCATCTGAACCAAATGAAGTTCTGTGTAGATAAAAGAAAAAACAGAAAATAATGATGAAATAAATAATAATACCAGAAAATAAAGTATTATAGTCAGGAAAACACCCCAGAGCTGATGTGCATGAGAAAGGGTGGCACAAAGCAGGGAGTGAGCCCACACCAAGAACGTCGCCGTTCAGCTCCAGAGAGAGCAGAACAAAATGGCTGATGATGGTCAGGAGCCAGGATGCTTGCTGACTTCCCTCCACAACTCTGGAAGCCAGAAGACAAGGGAGCTATGTGTTCAAAATCCTTAGGGACGATGCTGTCCAGCCTAGAAGTCTTTACCCTTTTAAAGTCCCTTGTATTCCATGCACCCAAATGTGACATTTCACTTGGCATTTTTTTCCCAAGACTTCAATCATTCACATACTACTGTTCGGATTTTGGCCGTATCCACAGAAGATGTGTACTAATTTCTTTATTTTTTCTTGGAAAGTGAGTCACTGTTTTTTACTTAAATTATTCATGGAATTCATTTTGGAAAACCAGCTGTCACTTGTCATAAATAGTAACTGTGAAAATAAAATAATAAGTCTACTTCTTGCTGGCTCCTGTTGGTTTCCCAAGACTCTGAGCTTACTTTCTGTGTTATAAAGGAAGATTAGCACAGATGAGAAAGGCGTTAAAGCCCAGCACCGCCTGATATGCTTTTTGATGGAATCAAGAAGATGGAAAGGGATTTGAAAGGACTAATTGTCTGGGTGAGTCAACGTTATATAATGCCGCCTCAGCACACCATCTCCACCCCTACGCCTCCACCATTCCACCAGCTCCTTGTTTTGGAAACACCACCCTGAAAGGACACACAAAGGCCACATCCCACTTGCTGACAAGTCTCAGACATGACGAGGTGGCCAGAAAAGCGCTGCAGCCTTTAGACCTCCCCAGGCTCAACAGCTAGCACCCGCCGGGTGTGACAAACTCTGTTTGGGTTTTCAAAACCCGCCCAGCTCTGCTTTTCAAAGCCTTCAGGCCTCCTGCAGGAGGTCAGGTTTCCTCTGAGGGGAAAAAGCGAAGCTTGCTTCACCCAACACCCACCTGGGTCTCCCCTTCTCTGCAGATCATCTCGACATGCCACCCCGCAGGACCCACGCCAGCCCTCTCCCTGAAGCATTTGGGTTACAGGAAAATGGCAGGTCCTCTCTCCAGGCTTCTAGCTACACTCGTGGTTTGCTCTGTGTTAACACGGCCACAGCCAGTCTCCAGAGACTGAAGGCCAGCGGGTTCCTGCCTGCAGTGTACGGTTTCCTAGTTAATAATCCCACACTCAGCAGGCTCTCTGGCCAAGCTAAGCCAAATCTCCATAGTCCCCGACACTGTGTGTTGCCTGCACTGTGTACCCTCCTTGACCATCAAACCATGAGACTGAGATCAGTGTGACCAAGGTCTGGTGGCCAGCAGGCCAAGGAGAGGTGCCAGGGGATGTGGTTTGGTTAACTCAACAAGAAACCGAACTCCTGCACCTAGCTAGCAATAAGTGTCTCAGTTGAAGCTTGCAACTCGAGGCCCCAGACGAGCCACCCTCCAGGACGCCCTTCACCTGGGTATTTTTTGGTAACTGTTGAAGGACCATGGGGCTTACACTGAGACCAGCTCTCATCTTTTCCTTCTACCCTTTCCCTTGTCATCTCATTCGCATCTTGCGGTTCACATAATATCTACCTGCTGATGGCATCCAGACGAGAACTTCCCCCCGCAAGCCCAGACATCAAGATCGACCTGTTCACTCAGTCTCTCTAGTTGGACTTCTAATCGGCATCTTGAACTCGACACACCCTGAGCTGAACTCCTGCTCTTCCCTTTCACGGATTCTTTCGCCTCCGCTCTTCTGGTGGGAACGGTCACCCCTCAATTCCATCCACCCAGGCCAAAGCCTTGCAGGCATTCTCACCTCTTCTTTCCTTCTGCTTCATCCCCATCAGCAATCCAGTCAGGCCTACCTCCAAGACTCTGGCAGTCTGGCCGTTTCCCACCATGCCACGTCCACCGCCCTGGCCTGCCGCACAAGTCTCTGCCTCTGACCTTGACCCACTTGGTCTATTTTGATGCAGCAGCTGGAGGGACCCTGTAAATTAGGCCTCGCTGCTCCTCTGGCTCCCATCGCATTTGGAAGAGAAAACAGAGACCTCACCATGACTTGCAAGGCCCCACTGACCTGTGCCCTGTTGTCTCTGCAACTTCCTCTCCCCGTGCTCTCCTCTGTTCTCATGCACTCTAAGGCACACTGCTTCCCTGCTGCTCACAGACAAGGCAGGCATGGCCCCTCCACAGGACCTTTGCTCCTGCTGCTACTTATTGCTGGAATGCTCTTTCCTAGATAGTCAGTTTTGGCTCCCTCACACAGACTAGGACACAGAGCAGTTCTGGGTTGGAGGTACGTCTGGGAGCCATCAGCATATAGATGCCATGTTGCCCTGAAAATAAGACCCAAGCCTAGCAGGTCATCGCCATGGGCTGCCAGTACCATGCAGGAGATTACAGCTCACTGTCTCTGCTCGGTGGCAGCTCAGTAAGGCGGGTAGGGCAGGACAGGATGACGGCGGCTGGCAGTTTTGATCGCTGGTTTTTAAAGGCTGATTATTTTCCAGTTAGGTCTTACTGTCGGGACAACGTGGTGTTATCTGAACCACAAGACAAGAATGAGAGGACAAGGGAAAGGGTGACATGGGTGAGGGGTACTCCAAAATGACACATTGGTGAGACTGTTCCCTGGCCGCCTGTGATGTGCCAGATGATGTGCCCCTCCCTAACTCACGGCTTCAAATCCCAGCCTCGAGCTAGAATGTCACCCAAGTTAAAGATGAGATCATGGAAGGGGTAACGAAGGTTAAAAATGAGGCCATTAGAATGGGCTCTTGGCCAATATAATTGCTGTCCTTGTAAGAAGAGGACAAATCTTTGATTTCAGTGCTAAAATCTACTGAATTTTACATTTTAAATTTGTAAATTGTGTGGTGTGCAAATTTTAGTTCAATAAAGCTGTTATTAAAAAAAAAAAAAAGAGGCAATTAGGCCACAGATACGTGTGAAGGGATGACCATGTGAAGACAGAAGGCCACCATCCACACGCCAAGGAGCCCGAGTTCGGACTTACAGCTCAGGACCATGAGCTGCCGCACGGCCTCAGGGAGCTTCTGCTACTTTTGGATTTGATTTTGTGCGGGAAAGCTCCACAGGTGCCCTGGTGAGTATGCTGTCCGCTCTCGCTGGCCACGCTGTGGCTCAGAAGTGAACGCAGCTGCATGAGACACAGAAGCTGCGGATCCAAACGTTGGACGGTTCACGAAGCAGGACAGCAAATGGGCGAAATTTTACCCTGCTGTTGTGAAGTTTATGAAGCAAACAAGAAAACAGAACGGACCTCACTCCTTGAAGGCTACACCCAGGACCCCTCCCGCTACTTGTTCCATTTCTACTCCGTCTCCTCCCAGACACCGGCCTGCTACGTCTTCTGCTCGTAATTCTGACGGAGACACTGCGGAGGCCTCGAAGGATCCGATGATGAAGATGTTGGCTTGACGGTCTTCCTTCGCACAGTTCTGTACATCGCGTTTGTAGATCCCAGCATTTTTTTTTGTACAATATCCTTGTTGGCACAGTACTGTAATTGTGCCGACGTGCCGTACAGTACAGTGCTGTGGCTCCGTGTTCTGTTACATATCACAGGGCTGCACGTAAGAGTCATGCAGATAAAAGCAAAGTCACCAAGGTGGAGTTTTCTCTGACCATTTCTTTGTTCTGAAGAGTGTAATGGACATACCACTATATTCAATTCCTCCTTTAGCAAACAGTTCACTTGATGACCTGATGGTGGGAGCAGAGTTCGGTCGTTAAACAGAGAGCGACTGCATTCAGGTGGAAGATGGCTGAGATTTGGGAGAGAGGATGAGGCAGCCTTTCAGCGTAAGTACTGACTCCGAAATGCCTGGCGTGCTCTCCAGATTCCGATGGGAATAGACGGCGTCACCTGGACATTTGCGGCTGGGGCCGGGGATTTAGCACAGTGGTCAGAGTGCTCACCCAGGAAGCCCAAGGCCCTGAGTTCCGTCCTCACTACCAAAAGAAAGGAAAAGAAAAGAAAATTTGCCATCATGTCATCATGTGAGCCTCCCAGTATTTAAGGTGGTAAATACTATTATTCTTGTTCTCTTTGTGCAGAGGAAACCAGCACCAGCATGAGACTGTGGTTACATCGCCCAAGGCCACAATAGCTAAGAAATGCCAGGTCAAGGTTCAACTGGAGTCCATTTGGTGTCAAAGTCTGTTCTCTAAACCGCTACTCCGGAAGGACGGAACTGGCCACTTGGGGTCTCAGTTCAAGGTGGCGTAGTCAGACCCCCTCTTCAGGCTGTCCTTGGGGGTCCTGCTCTGGGGACTCAGTCTCCCCAGCCTCATGAGGAGGGCCTCCATGTAGCCGAGCTTCCATTCTGGGAGTGGCGGCCTCACATCCTCACCTGTTCCGGGCCCGACTCTCGGCTCCCAAGCAGGCTAAGCAGTGTTCACGACGGCGGTCCTTGTCCACCAGCAGCCAGAGACTGGTGAGCTTGGGCCCCAAGTCAAGGTCCCCTCCTGTGCCCAGGGTGTGCCAGGCACTCACAGCCACCCCTCAGAGTCTAACCGAGGCCAGGAGCAGACACATCACAGGGCGCCACAGTGACTCTGGTGAGAAAGAGCCTGCAGACATTTGGAAATGTCGTTGGTGACATCTGTGGCTAAACCCAGTGCCACTGTGAGAGGTGCCAGTCACCAAACCACAGGCAACTTTTTGGAATTAGTGTCACTTTTGTTTGACACCTCGGGGTGCTGGTAACAGTAAGAATGAGTCACAGCTGTGAGCAGGAAGCAACTCAGGGGGCACCCAAAGAGTATGTGCTCTCTGGGGTCCCCTCGAGGTTAGAAGGGGATGAAGGTTTGGTGAGGGCGCTGACATCCGGGGCCTCTTTGGTGTGCAGAGTCCGACCGTGAGGTACGTACCGATGCTCTTGCTTCACCAGTGAGAAAACTGAACTTCTGAGAGTTGACCCCGTTCACCGAGTGTCTCCTAAGTGCAGGCCTGAACTTCCTGCTACACAGGGGAGCATTATGGAAAGAGACGAGCCCCTCTAACTTCAACCAAAAAGTCCTTATCTCAGGAAAGCCGAGTGTTTGAGATGCATCCGCCATGCAGTCCACATCACCAAAGCAACAGTAGCTTTCCCAGCTGCAAATGGGGCTTCTGGTGCAAACGCGTGGCACCCTGCCCTGAGAGGCGTGCTTCAGGCTGTGTGAGACTTTCATGACTGCAGAAGTCTCCACAAGTCCTCCTGCTGGACTGGCCACTGGGCCGGAAGTAAGGATGTGGGGGGGCCTGACCGCGGGGCTGCTGGAAGCCCAGCGGTCCCCTCTGAGAATAAAGCGCGTGTTCTGAGGGGATCTGAAGTGGTCGCCCAAGCTAGACTTGCCCTGCTTCGCAAATCCGCCTGTTCATGCCTCTCTCACTGACGCTCACATCCCAGTCAGTGCCGTGAACCAGGACTCTATCTGTGAAATGGGAATAACGGGAGTCGCATCCAGCAGCAGTCCGGTTTATCCTGCCCCAAGGATCCCTCAGGCCGCCCACACAGCTAGGAAGATCCCATTCTTGAAGGTGGCTTCCCAGCTCTCCTTCTGAAGTGCTTTTCCTGGAATCGTCCTTCAAAGAGCTTCTTCCTTCCTTTTATTTGATTTCAATTCCTTTGGGGAGATTCCGGCTCATTTTGTTCCCTGTGAAGACCTTTCCCCAAAAGGTTTACAGAAATTCAAACCACATCGGTAAATTAGGAAAGTTTGTGAAATATTCACTCATAACCCTACCACCCTACACCAATTTTCATTTCTCCATACCACCTTCCAAATTTTAACCATGTGTATATATTTGCAATAATTATATCCTAACAAGGGTGCCTTTTGGTAGTATCCTCTTCTCATTGAAACTCTTCTTCATGCACAAGCTAATGTTCACCTCCATGTTTGAGAGCCATCATTGTTTACTACTGCCTTCCTGGGGAGATTCTTCATGGAGCCCTCACCCGTGTCTCAGAGGAGACAAGATGCGTTCTCCTGGCGGTGTCCAGGAATGGCTGAGTTTATGTCAATGTCTGCGGCTATGAAGTGCCCAAATAAAGCACGATTTCTGAGTGTGTATTTGAGGGTGTTTCCAGACAAAATTAGCATTTGAGGCCTTGGACCAAGTACAGCAGATCGCTGGCCCCAGTGTGACTAGACGTTCAACCCGCCGAGGGCCTGGATAACATAAACAGCAAAGAACGGTTTTTCCCTTTTGCCCAGCCTCACTGCTTGAGTGAGGAAATCTCATCTTATCTCCTCTGGCTCTCAGACTGGGATTTATACCATCATCTCCCCTCATTCTCAGTCCTTCAGACTCAGACCGAATTATGCCACCAGCTCACCAGGATCTCCAGCTACCAGACAGCAAACTGTGGGACTTCTCAGCCTCAAGAATCCCATGAGCCATTCTTCATAATAAATGTCCGGGGGGGGGGGGGCAGGTTGACGCATGGATGGCTGGACAGACAGAGGTATCATATTGGTTGTTTATCCCTGGAGAACTCAGCCTGACTGACGACATGTGCGTCTGGGCACTACAGAGGAGGAACACACTGAGCTAGCTCTCTGAGTCTCACCCAGACACACCCATCTGCCATGGATGCTTGCGGGCTGCACCAAGGTTTTCTTACCTTTGGGTCTTTTCTTACCACATGAGGCCCATTTTCTCTGCTGCATGGTGTGCCGATCACTAATGTGATGAATTTTTCAAGAGGAAGAGTTTATTCTTACAGCAGCCAATATAAGGACACAGAAGCCCCCAAGTCTCAAATCTACCTCCTCAAAGATGGCTTTATGGAGGTTCATGGGACAAAGGGATACGGTGGTCTGAGGCCTGGGGAAAGGGGAAATGATCAGTTGTTCGTGCGTGCATAGGAAGCAAATTTGGCAAACACTGCCATTAGTGTCACCTGAAGGTGAAATTTCAGCCCTCTGATGTCCAGATTCACCCACTTGTGCAGCCTGAGTGAGGGGCTGATGGTCTTAGCCAGTTCAAGGTAGACCAAGGCGGCCTCCAAGCTCCTGAAAAAACTTGGATATACAAGGAGGCTAGTGACCGTTAACCCTCTTCAGAATACTCCCCTCACTTTGAACACACTTACCGCATCACTCTCACCACTTTCTGAGGCCATTCTGGAATCCCTTTTCTGAGAGTACCCTTAACTGTGCTGTCCTAGCTGCCTCAATGTCCTGAAGCAATTCAAAACATTTCCCTTTCGTGGTCAATTCAACTTGAGGGAAGAGCCAGAAGTCCCACAGTGCCAGATCCGGGAGGAACGTGGTGAGGGCACCAGACCATAGCGCTTTTACGAGCTTCCTTTCTGTGGATGGCGCTCAGCAGCAGCATTCACTGTGGTTTTTTATCACACTTCATAAAGACACTCACAACAGAGTGTGAGTATTGAAGCTAGTGGGAGTATTGTAGGGGGAATTAATGGCAATATATCTTTTACTATAATATATATTTTTTCAAAATGTAAGCATTCACTGTATTTTCGATCACCCCGTGTATTGCTTAGCTAGGTGACCTCTACAATTGGTGGTGAAAAGCAAAGTGAATCAGAGTTAGTCAGGTTTTCCGTTAGTTTCACTTGGTCTCTGCCCTTTGCCTCCTAATCACCCTACATGAGGCCCATAATTCGTCTGCTTACTTTCCAGGATTCCCTGACCATGAGCCCCAACAGCTGATCCACACTGTCCCGGAGCTGCAGAGCTGCCCCCTGCAGTCCGCACCCCAGCTGGTCTGCGAAGCTGTTTACACTTCGATTTCACTGAGGAGCAGGCCCCATCTGACGTTAGCGTCTGCAGGAGAAAGAGTATGTGCAGAACACCCTTTCTCCTTGAAGTTCTGTCAGTTAGATAGCACACGGCCACGGCCGGGGAGGAGTTTGTTCTCAGCGACACCCACGTGCTGTGGCAGAATTGACCCTGTGACCTTCCAGTATGCTTTCAATGATGGTTAAATAAGATTGAGACAGAAGGCACTCTCTGGGCATATGCTAGAAACTAATTTTTAACAAGACAGGAAAATTAGAGTCCAAGCCCCCGGAAATAGAAACAAGAAATTAATGTGTAAAAGAATTGCTGGCCCAGAACCAAAAGTGGATTTCAGTTAATAAGCACACGACCAGCTGAACATGATATCGAGTCTGCTCGCTCCCAAGGTTCCTTCCATCTGACACATGGGAAGACTTTCTACTTGCCCGAGTTCTTACTGGCTCTCCAATTTCTGAGTGTCACTGCGTGTCCTACAAACATCCAGAATGATGGATTTCTGGCACAAGGCCCCGGGAGAATTCACACATCCTGTCGACATCCACACTGACTTCTCCCACCAGCTGAGCACAGGCCCAAGACCCTGCACGGGCAGCCCGCCCCTGCTGTGTAAGCCCCGCTCCTCTGGCCTGGGGCACTCGGAGGCCTGCTCACAGCAGGCGCCTGGAGCTGGCTCACACCCGCTCGCCGGAGCAGACTGTCAAATTTTCAGGGCTTTTAAGAGCAGACTGCTCTCATCTTGAGAGCTCGAAATCAGCCATGGCGGAATTATGTACACCACAAAAATCGGCAAATACTGAAGATTATCGTATGGCTAAACAATGCTCACTGCTTTGTCGCTGTGTTATGTGTCACTGTGAAACATTTGCCACACCACCGTTACTGAGTAGACACTTAGAGTCCAAACTTGAGCCAATTTCTAATTCACCCCAGAAAAGAACAGGAAAGACAGAAGCAGCATCCTGACATGGCAAGATTAGAAGGGAGGCTAGAGGTCACCAAGTGAAAACACTACGGCCAAGAGAGGCCACATGAACGTTGCACAGAGGAAGAGAGGGAGACCCAGGTCCCTGTCTCCAGGCTACCACTCACTCCACAGCATCCTGCTCAGATGCTACAAAAGCGAAGCCAAAGACAGTAACTGCTTTCACTGTGTGGTCCTGGGGGCACATTTTCCCATCTTAAAGACAAAACATTTGATTTTCCACCTCCACTGTCATCGACCTGAGAAACAAGCGGCTTCACAAATTCCCCATCAGTTTCCCTCAAGATTTCCAGGAGGCAGCGAGAGTTGGTCTCAGCAGGAGGCCCCTCTGCCAGCCAGAGCCTCGGCCTCCAGGGCACAGGCCAGTTCAGGTCCCTGGCGTCTCAAGGGGTTAAGACCGAGGAGACGACTCCAAGTTCAGACAACACCCGCCCATGCAAAGGACGGAAGGTCCCCACCCCCTTCCATGGCCGGGTGACCCGGCGCGTTGTGTGTGGGCTCTGGTGTGGCCCCCTGGCCGCAGACACTTGGTGACCACAGCGACGCGAAGGCACACTGAGTTCCTGCCTGCCTGCCCCCGAGATCCCTAAATCTACATCAGCCCCGAAGGCTCCTGGGAGCTGGGTAGGGAGCGGGTCGGTGGTCCTGTTTTGTGCCTTGTAGTAGATGAGGTTCGGCTGCTTACCCAAGTCTATAAGAAAGATGAGACAAACTCGAGAACTTTGGGACTTACAGATTTCTTTAGGTAGAAAAAGAATTGAGAGCATCTTTGAGAATAATGATGTGTTAATGAGCTAATTAGCGCCAGGGCATTGCTCGCTAATAGTTCACAAGTGGGCAGCACCTGGCTTGGTACTTAGACGTTTGTTCTTGACAGTTAATTAAGTAGAGTAGTAACTATTCAAAGAGGAAAGTTAGGTGTTAGATTATGTGGGTGAGTCTACAGAAAATTACAGAGTATTCTTTAAGAAAACTACATTTGAGTTAACACAGTTTGAAATCATTGTTGGCCCTAGTTCTCGTGTTTGGAGTTAGCGTGACCACTGACCTCAGGTTACTTTACGCAGGTGTCCCCTGTCATGCAAGGGCAATGCTTTCCACGCATCCGTAACATCTAGCAGGACTTACCTCACTTTAGTGAAGCTGACTGTGTGGCTCGGTTTATTTTGGCAAAAAGCAAACATCATTGAACTCTGAAGAGTATGAATTATTTTGCTGGTTCTATTCAATTTGGTGTTCAATGAGTGCTACTGAATGACGGCCGCTCAAACTGCAAGGTGAATACGGGTCTCCGGGGATCCCGCTGCTGAGATGCAGATTGAGACCCCGGGTCCGGGGTGGAGCCTGAGACTCTGCATCTCCAGCAAGCTCCCAGGTGGGTCCCGCCCGTTGGCCCAGGTATTAAACTGTAAGCATCGAGGAGCCACGTGATGGAATGAGACGGCCAACAGGACAAAGTCTTCACATCTTCAGCGCTTACAGACACATGCAAAGACAGTTCCAGGATGATGGCTGGGCCGACAGAGGCAGCAAATCCACCGGATGCTGGGACATGAGAGACATCTGATGGCGGCGGGCGTGGGGGGACGTCTGGAGAGAGAAGCAGGAGCAAACAGGCTGGCCTTGTCTCTTCGGCGTCAGAGTTTAGAATTCGTTAGCTAAGCAGGAGGGAACCGCAGAAGCAGCATGACTCGAGTTGAGTTTAGGACGTCACTCTGGAGCTCCTGCTGCCGTAGGGGGAGACGCTCTTGAGTGTTTCCTTTTCAAGACCTCAGACTCTGCATCTGAACCGCATTCTCACCCGCTTCTTCCAATCTCCCTGCTGCTTCCTTCCATCTCTAACCCACCATCTTTTCTTCCCAGGAATAATGCAATCGCCTTTCCCTGGGTCTCCAACTTCTAATCTTGCCCTGTGCTGCTTTTCTAGGTGGCAGCTGGAAGATCCCGTTTTGAGGGTGAACTGGACCATGTCACTCTCCAGATGAACACCCTCTAACTGCCCCAAGTGACACTAAGGTCCCAAAGCCATTCCATGGCCTGGCATGGCGCTACCTCAACTCGGTCCACTCTTCCCTCCTGCGAAGCTCCCCAGCCACAGCAGCCAGTCCGCTGTCCCTCCAGCACACCATGCGTGGCTCTGCCTCTGAAGCACTCTTCTTGCCACCTTCCCCACCCAGGAAGCTCTTCCTCCAGCCCTTCCGGAGCCAGCTCCTCCTCATCATCACTCGGTTATCCGCTCAGATGGCGCCCGTTCAGACAGCCCCACTCTGGGCGTCCAAGAGTAATCCACCCTTTCTGTCACTTTCTGTCCCATTATCTTGCCTTTTGAGCACTTCTTAGCACCTGGAATTGTCTCATTAATGTATTATTCAGGCACTTGCAGAGCTCACCCCCAGACGCATTCACATGGCACCACAGTATTGGCTCTGTGGTAGCAGACGCTTTGTCACTCTGTTTCCCACTCTATCCCCAGTCCTAGAACAGTACATGTGTTAGATGCTCAATAAATATTTGTTGGATGAGCGGGTTAGGTGGAGGCAAGACAGGTGCCAGAGAGCCCTTTTAGAAAGCTTTTGAAGTCCTCCAGGCAAGAGCAGATGCAGGCGAAACTTGGGGCCTGTTAACAGAGCTGGGAGGTGGTTGGTTGAGAAATACTTAGGAGGCAGAGTCAACAGGGCTTGATGATGGAGAGAGATGGAACATGTGACCAAAGAAACAAACAAAAACAAGCCAGCGAATTCTGTCATCCACCACTAGTGAAGTAATGCCATGAAATGAGACAGGAATTTGAAGAGTAGAAAATAATGAATTTATTATAGATATGATGAACTGAAGTTCCTCCCGAACGTCCAGACAGAGAATGAATATATGGATCTGTAGCTTGAGAGAAAATGTCCATGCTGAAGACACGAACTGGGGAGTGACCAGCATCAGGCCATGGTTAGACTGCTGAGAGAGAACAGATACAAGAAGAAAAATACACGATGAAAAACTGGGGGTTGCACCAACAAGAATATGATGCGGGAAGAAAGCAGAGTCCACAAAACAATAGTGAAAACAAGATAAGGAAACCAGGGCACTTTTGTGTGTGTCACGGAAGCTAAGGGAATGTAAAAGTTCCCAGGAAGCAGGAGTGATTAATGGTGTTAAATTTAGCAGAGAGGTCAGGAAGATAACGAATGGAAAGCGCTGTTGGATTTACCAATTAGGAGCTCACGGGCTCCTCGCATTCGGTAGAACTGTGTGGGTGGAAGTCAAACTGCAGCATAATGAGGGCTGAATTGGAGGTGAGGAGATGATTAAGGAATAATCATTCCAAGAAGTTTGAACGAGACTGGAAGGAGAAAGAACAACAGCGAACGAGGCCACAGGAATGTTTAGTTTGAGGGTGTCTTTAGTGCTGGAAGAGACTTAAGCCAGTAAAGAAGGAGAGTTTGAAGAAGTGAGAGGAAAGATGAGTGAGGGGCGAGACCAGAGAAGAGGGCAGAGGGACAGAAGATGCGGCCTGGGACACAGGTGGTAGCATCGCCCTTCAGCACCAAGAGTCAAGAGAGAGGAAGCGGAGTGAGATAGACTCGTGAGATTAGTTAAATATGGTGACCTCAAATTTCTGCATAAAACAAGCAGTCGGTGGGAAGTTTAGATTTTTGAATGGGAGTTGAGAAGTCACACCCTGAAAGCTCGTGTGTGACGTGCTGCAGCAAGCAGGACAGGAGGCAGGAGACCCGGGTGGAGGCCACTCCGGACCCGAAAGAGCTAAATAAGAACCACGTTTCATCGTGTCACGCTGCAGGCAGAGCACAGCACTGCCTCAGCCTTCCACCGGGACATGCGTGCTAATAGATGGCGAAGTTCCCTAAGCCATAGAGCGGTTCATGGTGCCTGGACCGTCTGCGCCAATCACGCGGCTCACGCCGGCACCTGCCTTCCTGCTGGGAGCTTGGAGTTTTGGTAAGAGCCTCATGTGCCATCCTCCAGTAAAAGCGAGGCCTGGTCTCCAATGGTTCCCTGAGCAGAAACGACGCGCTCTCACTGCTGGGGGAGGGGTGAGCTCTGTGTGGCCCCTCACGGGGGTGGAGGGCACAAGTAAGCTGCATGCAGATCCCTCGAGACGCCGCGGTTCCTCCAGGTCTGCTTGTCCTTTCCTCTTATGATTAGGTGTGTGCCAGGCTGCATTACTGGAATAAAAATTACTCATGAATATGCGATGGGTTCCTTGAGTGCTTGCAGCAGGCCTCTGAACGTGGGGGCCTGGGGCCTCAACACATGCTTGGTACCCACCTCCCATCTTGCCGTCTCCTCCCAGGTACTGTGCCTCCAAGTGCAATCCAGCTTCTGTCCATATCCCACCACTGAAACGGTGCTTTCCACAGACGGCCCGCCAGGCGACGTCAGTGAGCCGTAAGAGTCAGGACTGAAGCTCAGTCACCTGGGTCACACGCCTCTCTGACCTTTTGGAGCAGGCCGTTGGTGAGCAATTTGGAACATGTTTGCCAGGCCCAAATGCTCCCTCCAACACTATGGTGGAACCAAGTCCCCAATTCCTGCTGATGTGATTTGAAGGTAGGGCTGTGGGAGCTAACTGAGGTTAGACAAGGGCATCAGCATGAGGCCCCGTGGGACTGAAGGCTTTATAAGACGAGGAGATGAGCTGATGCAAACTTGCTCTCTTGTTCCACATTAACACAGCAAGAAGGCTCCCTGGAGGCCAGGCAGTGCTGGTGCCGTGGTCCTGGGCTTCCCAGCCTCAAGAATGCTAAGCCAAACAAGCCTCTACTCTTTATAAATTACCTTGTCTCAGGTATTTTCTTGTAGCAACAGAAAATGGACAAAGAGCTTACTTCCAATGTATAGCTTCCATAACTCCGAGGAATCCTTGCTAATGGATTCAAACTCCAGAACAGGAGTCAGCAAGCTGTGGCCAAATTCAGCCCAGCGCCTGCTCATGTCAATAAAGATTTATTAAAACACAGGCATGCCCTTTTTTCTTTTTAACAAAGTGCCTGCTACAGTGTGGATGTAGTCGAGCTCGCTCCCCAAGGACTCATATGTTAGAAGTGTGGTCCTCAGCATGGGGGAAACTTTGAAGAGACGGATCCTCAGGGGAGAGCTTCGGTCACTGGGCACATGCGCTCAAGGGACGGACATGGCTCCGGTGGGACCCCTGGAGTTCTTAGCAGAGTGACTTGCTGTGAGAATGAGCTCAATCTCTGCATCACTGGCTCCTGCTGCAAGATGCACACACTGTCTGCCCGTAGTGCCCTCTGCCACCGGGCCCTCAGCAGAGGCCAGATGGATCAGACCGCCCCATCCTGGGCTTTCGGCTTCCACACTTGTAAGCTAAAGAAACCGGCTTTCTCTCTTACGTTGCCTGCCCCTGGTACTTCATGAGAGTAACAAAAGTAGACCGATCCAGTGTCCACGGAGACTCGCTCTGACAGAAGGGTGGAGGAGTTTCAACACAGAAGAGATGCAAAAGCTCAGAAAGCCTAAAATATTGCCTAACTGGCCTTCTCCATCAGCAGCCTGCTGGTTCTGAGTTAGCGGAGAGATCAAAGTTCTCAGAACAAGACAAAGTGAAGGAGGCCAGAAGGGAGGAAAAACTTGTCACATCACAACTTGACTCAGTCTGGATTTTGACCCTCCGAGTTTATGAGATGTTGCCTGTAGAACGGCATTGCTCTTCCATTTTCTGAGCCATGAGAGTCAAAGCACGTATCGAGCACTACTTTCTCTCATTTATTGCCAGTTCATAGAAAATGCAATTCTTTTTTTTTTTTAAATGTAATTCTCAAAACTCGACTATAACATAAAACTTATCTGGGTAAGATTGAGAGTCAGACTTGTATAGGATCTAAATACTTCTATACATCTTTCAGATAACTTTTCTTTGGAAGAGAGGGATTGTCTGGGGTCAAAAGTAAAATTAATTTGATCCTTAAAAAATTTAAATTTATTCCATCACCTAAACAGCCTATCTAGATTTGGCAATATGCCTCCACATCTCAGCCCACAGAGGTAAAATAAAAATGATTTATACTCGTAAGATTCAGGCACCCGCGGAGAATTACCACCACAGTAAACGTACAAAATGTCCCCTCCTGCAGCTGGGGTGTTATGTGAATGTAGGAAATAAAGCTACACACTCTTCTAGAAGTCACTTCTTTTGTCTCATTCGGATAATACCAGCCTGGTCACAGGTTTATTCATGCACTTCCCTGGAGAATATGATATAAATCCCTGAGAAGAAAGCTTTCTTCACCTTAGAATCACCCTCATTCACTTGACCGGAGTCCCCGAAGCCCCTGAGTCCATCCCGACTGCAGGAGCAGCCATCAGCGCTCTGGGAGCAAGAAGCCCACCTGTGCTTTCCGCCATTGGTCCTACTTTTACCTCTTGGCTGTGCGGTGTGGAAGATCTATCCCTTTCCTGAAAGACGCCCCTCATGAGACTCGGAGGAGGTTCTCCAGGCCCTCCTGAACCGGCTCTTCAGGATCCATGTGTGCCATGTCGGCGGCTGCCTCTTGGAGAAGGTAACTGCTCTGGGGAGTTCTTTCCCCGCACAGTCAGACTGGGCTCCGTCCCCTTCATGCTGGACACTGCGCTTCGTGCAGCCCAAAGTCGTGTTGACTTTCTAAGGCAGTCACAATATATTATTAATTCTTTTTACACTTCACAAAGCCCAATTAAATATATGGTTACTGTAAGAAGCAAATCTTCTATAATGTTAATTATCTCTGGAAAAAACTCTCACGTAACACTATAGAGAGAAACCTTAATGAGAACTGATTTTTCCAGAGTGCTTCTTTGGTGAGCAGTCTGAAAACTGGACATCGAAATGATACTCAGTATGAGGGGAAAAGAGGCAGATTTTGTGAGAATCACGAGCGCAAGTCTCCTGGGGCTCTGCATGCTACAGAAAGAAGGGGAGGGGATGAAGGAGGTAGGATGGTGTCAATGACAGAGTTCAAGGGTTCTGTCACTTTCAAGAGCTCAGCAGTGCCTGGACCAGGAACTCTGCTCCTTCCCCCTTTCCTCCCCTTTTCTCTGAGAGCAGAGATGGGCTGCCAGTCGGCCTGCCCAGACGCACTACTCCCAGCCCTAACCAAACGCTCTCGGGGCTGGGCATTTTCAGCAGGTGAACTATGCCCTCCCTTTAATCGATGCACTCATAAATAGCTGCACGACTCTTCGGCTGTGGAATTAATCACGGGAGGGGGGCGGTCAGGGGACAGGCCAGAGAGGCCACCCAGGCGACGGCTCTTGCGAGACGGATTCGCACGGCTCTGTGGAGGGAGAGACGTCAGAGAAACTGCACTGCCGGCCGCGCGTGTCCTACCGTGGGCCTGGCCAGGTGGAAGACTTGGCTCACATCCGTTCCAGCTAACAGTCGGAAGAGGGAAGGGCAGAAACTAACACAGCTCGAAGTATCTCTTACACAGCATGTTTGTGACCAGAAATGTTTCAAATTTCAGTTTTTCCCATTTTGGAACATTTGTGTAGACTTTACCAAATTAAGCGTCCCCAACCCAAACATCTGAAACAGTCAGAAATAAACCTTTTTTCAACATATATGTTTTTATTAGTACATATGAATTTTACAGAATATCGGCTTTCATCATGGCATAATGATCATGCCCGTGCCCATTATCCTTCCTCACACCCCCACCTCCCTCTTATGCCTTTTCTCCTATCTGATAGCCTACTTTTTCACTTATTTTTTTTTTGAGACTCCATGTATTACCGAAAACATGTGATACTTATCTTTCTGAGTGTGGCTTATGAAATCAAAATTTTTGAGTGCTGAAATGATTCTCAAGGAGTGTTGGATTTGGGAGCATTTCAAATGTCAGACTTTCAGGTTAAGAAGCCCCTGCAGGCCCAGGCGGGCGCTTTCCTTCCCCGCAGCTCACACCAACCTTGCGGACGACACGTCAGGGCGCCGAGGGTCAGCGCGCTGATCCTGCCCACAGCCACACAGCTACGGAGCGTGTCGCACGGCTTACCGTCTCCTCCCCGCACCACACTGCTGCCCAGAGCCAGGAATGTGACTTTTGGCTGGTCAAGTCTCATGTCACACTCGGAAAACCACTCACCACCGTGTCATCCTGCAGAGGGAGAAGTAGAGAGGTGAGAGTTAGAAGAGGTGCCAGTTCTGTGTTAAGTCTGTGAGGCAGAAGCAGAAATGGTTGTAGAGCCTGCCGACAGCACATCACATCTGCGAGTTAAAGTCCTGTTGGGCGAGCAGCAGGAGGTGCCAGGAGTGGCATGTGCCTCTGGGAGACGGTTCTCTCTGTGGGAAGAATCAATAGCATTAGCTAACGCCTCCCAAGCAGTGGAGTCATATAAACACACACAAAGACTGCACAGCACAGACAAACAGGCCCCTGTGGCGTGTCCGCAGGCACACTGGGAAGAGACTGCCCCGCCTGTGTGCTTGGGAGAAGGCCACCCGGAGATGTCGGTAATGTGGGCGGAGAACACACCGAGCTGGAGCATCCTGCGCTTGAGAAATGCCAGGGTCAGCCCTCTGGGAGGGCATGTCGCCCCCCAGGAACACCTGGCTGGCAGCCTCCTCCAGATGACCCCGAAGATACCCGTTCCTGGAGAAGCTGCAGACGAGTTAGTAACTATGAAGTGGGAACCAGGTGATTCCAAACACTCAGACCCAGAAAAAGAAAAGAATTTTAGTAAATTATTTACCAAATTTTAGTAAATCATTAAGTCTACAATAATAATAATAATTATTATTATTAATCTCTAGGGCCAAATTAAACTCCTGTGGCTCTGTCCTACTGGAAATTCTAGAGATCTTAGTATGCTCGCACTTCGATAAACTCGTTAGCCCACTTGGCAATAGATAAGATTAAAAAAAAAAAACCAAAGTCACAGTTGGCCTCAAAAAGAAAATAAGCATCTCCACAGAGCTGGCCCAGGCAAAGGGCTGAGATGAGGAACAGGGACCAAAGCACCCCGGGCAGCAAATGGCTCCGCCTTTCTGAAGGGCCCGAGTCGGCTCGGGCTGCGAGAACAGAGTACCACAGGCAGGTGGCTTACGCAACAGAACTTTATTTTCTCAGCTGAGGAGTTGGAAGTCTCAGGCCAATGCCCGGCAGGACTCAGTGTCTTCCGAGGGCTCTGTTCCCGGCTTGTACACAGTTGTGCTCCTGCTCTGTCGTCACGGGGCTTTTCCACTGCCCCCCGCTGGGACTCAACAAGCAAGGAGTTAAGGACCGCGCCCCTAGGACCTCACTTAATCTTCTTCCTTAGAGGCCCCATGTCTTAGTTACTTTTCTCTCTTTGCTGGGACAAAATACTCAATACTCAAAGTTAAGGGAAGGAAAGGTTTATTTAGCTCACAGTTCATAGAGGTTTCAGTCCACAAGCAGCTGGATCCAGGGCAGGGTGGCAGGCAGACAGGCAGAAGGCAGCAGGCAAGCCAGGGGGTAAGCAAGGAGTAGACAAGCCTCTTTCTGCCCCTTATATCTCATCCAGGCTACCTGGTTTTAGGGTGGGTGGCACTCCCACCCTTAATCCTAATACCCTTAATCCTAGCGTCACATCCTTGATCCCAGCAGAACCACGCCAAAGCAATCAGTGGACTAATTTAGTAATCACACACTCTAGATCACATGAGGCTTTCGGGGGACATCCAGACACAGACCATAATAGCCCATCGCCAGAACACAGGGCATGGGGCTTCAGCATCAGAATTCTGAGCAGACTGACGTTTCTCCACAAGAGAAGAAATTGGCCTCAGATTCATGGGAGGAGCCAGGGAGACGAAGGGCTTGGGGATGGGAAAATCATTGTTTTCAGAATGGTAAGAAAGACTGAGAATCAAAGCTATGAACCTCCTGTGTGAGATAAAGCTAGAGCTTCCTTAACAGGAATTAATTCACCTTTCTATATCATTCCCAATACTTCCACAGAATGGGAACTCCAGAATATGGTCCGAAGGCCTGACTCCGAAAGGTCAGAGGCAGGCAGCAGCAAAATCCCAATATTTGGGTATGAAGATAAAGAGAAAATAAGCACCACTCCTCTTGAAGATGCTCTTGCAGGCATCTTTGATGAAGTTGTCATTTGTAATCCCAACTGCTCCTTCTAACCATATTGAGAGGAGTGCTTGACAGATTGATTTTTACCCTCTTTTCTTTAATACATACAATTTAGTGTTGTAAGTTTTCTTTTGAGGAAGAATTAAACTGCACCCCTTAAATTTTTATCTGTCATGTTTTCACTATAATCCAGTTTAAAATATTTTTTAAATTTTCATTGGTTTTTTTCTTTCATACATGCATGATTTGTAAACAGATTCTTGATTTCCAAATATAAGGATTTCGAATCCTTTTCTGTTGCCACTGATTTTTTTTTGTTCATTTATGCTGGATTCAAAAACATTTTATATATTCTTAATCCTCTTAAATGCAATGAGATTTCTTTCAAGGCCCAAGACATAACTTTAACAAACAAGAACTTTTGTGTTTGAATACTGAAAATGTAATCTTAAATTATTCATATGTTAAAAAATAATAAAAGTGAAATAAAATATTATAGGCCTGAAATGCAATAAAAATATTGTATAATAAAACTTTTGGGTGATATTTAGGCTGTAGTTAACAATATAGAGCTTTAAATAAATTCATCAATAGCATAACAAAAAAAAATTTAAACTCAAAGAACTAGAATAGGAATGAGAGAACACCTTTTAAAAAGTAGATGCAAGTAAACAAAATAAGAGCAGAAAATATTGAAATAGAAAAAAAGAGACAAAAAGGAAAATAAACAATTCAAAACTAATTTATTAAAACTAGAAAAGTCTCTCTCTAGAATAAGAAAAATAAAAGAGACCAAGTAATAATACCAAGAGAAAAAGGATATGTCACTAAGACTATAGAAACTTTTAAAATAAGAGGATACAACAGAATATTTGATAAAAATAAATTTGAAAGCTGACATAAGATGGGCACTTTTCTAAAAAAAATGGAATAACAAAAATGACTCAAGAATAAAAAGAAAGACTGACAAAACCAATAGTGTTGTGGTCTAGATCTAAAATATTTCCCAAAATTCTCACATTCAGAGATGGATGCTGATTGGAAGGGGTGGTCCCCAGGGGTGTGTTTATGTCCTTGGCTCCTCCCTTCTCTCGCTGCTTGCTGGTCACCATGCAGTGAACAACTTTCCCCTGCCATGCCATTCTCTGACCATGCCATTCTCCAACATGTCATTCTGGCATGCTGTTCCTGAGTTGGAGCCAGCCAACCACGGACTGAACCCACTGAATCTGTGAGCCAAAATAAACCTCTCTTCCTTTAAATTGCAGGTGTTGTATATTTTTTCTCATCAATGGGAAAATGACTAATTAAATAGTTACTTAATAAATTGAATTCATAATCATAAGCCTCTCCATATTCCTCAATCCCTAAAAGAAAAAAAGACCTAAGACCCATATAATTTTATAAGCAAGTTTTCCCACCTTGAAGAAAAAAATAATGTGAATTTTATAAGACCTATATGAGAGAATAGGAAAAAAACACATACACATATTATCTTGATACAAAATAGCTTCATAAATACAAGTAGAAGTACAAAAATCCTAAGCAAAATACAAGGAAAATGGAAATTTATAAATGTTAATGTTAAGTGAAAAGATCATGAGCAAATTTAATTCATCAGTTTATTCACAGTAATGCAAGAATAGTACAATGCCAGAAAACAAATTAACGCAATGAACTATGTTTAACACTGAAAGGTAAAAAATAGTACGATCAAAAATGTATCACTTAACACCCATTCATGAAAAAACAAACTCCTTTACAAATTGAGAATAAAAGAAAGCATCACTAATCTAACACTGAGCACACACCATAAATGTGCTCATCTCCTAGGTCATTACAACTGATCATAAAGAACACAAACTCATCATGTGGTAGTTCTGCAGGCCACAATTCCAAAGCAAGATGTCAGTGCGGCTGGGATCTCCCTGAAGGAACTAGAGGAGCTTTTCCCACCACCTCCTAGCAATCCTCAGCATTCTTGGTTTGCAGAAGCATCACTCCTGTCTCTGCCTCCACGGTACTGGCATTCTTCCACGTCTGTGTGTGTTTATCTAAATTTCCCTCTTACAAGGACAAAGGTCATTGGATTAGGGACTACCTTAATCCCATATGACCTGATCAAAGCTTGATTACATCTACAGAGACCATCTTTTCAGAGAAAGTCACATTCACAGGCATCAGGAATTAAGAATTTGACTTATCTTTTAGAGTGACACGATTTAACCCACAGCAAAAATAAAAATCGATAGCAAACATATTCAGCAGTAATCCATTAAAAACATTTCCATTAAAGTCAGGAATAGCACAGTACTGTAGTCCCATTATCATTCTGTCAGTCACTATTGTCTTAGATCTTAGCTAATATAATAAGGCATCCATGTAAAGCATTCTTAAGAGAGATGAAGGAAAAACAGCTGCCAATAAGAGAAAACTACCCTGGTTTTCAGATGTTAGGATTATCTAAATAGAAAATAAAGTAATCCATCTGTACTTAAATTATATAATAAGAGAATTTACTAGTATGTTAGATGCAAGATCAACATAGAAAAATCAATAGATTTCTGATAGATAGGCAAAAAACAAGTTAGAAGATACTCATCCACGAAAGAAGGATTCCATACAAAACAGTCATGAAGTGTTAAGAGTCTCAGTAGGGTTGAGGGAGGAATCTAACAAAATACGTATAAAACCAACTAGAAGAAAAATCAGAGTGTATTGCCAGCAAAAATAAAATTTCTAATTAGTAAAGGATTATACCATGTTTATTGATGAGAATATTCAACACCTTATAGATAGTAATTCTACCCAGCACAATTCAATAAAAGTCACCAAACATTTTTCCACAGAATTTGACAAGTTAATTCTAAACTTCATAAGAAAATACAAATTGAAGAAAGTACTTGGGAATTTACACTATCAGATACCAGACTTAGAAAATCATAGTAATTAAGACAATACAATATTAACATGAGAGAGCAAATTAGATGACAAAATGGTGTAGACTGAGTGCAAAAACACTCGGATTCATGCCGGCCATGACTTCACCATTCCCTGGGGGAGAGCTCAAGGAATCCATAGGAGTTAGGATAATTAGTCATCCAAAGGTACCTTGTACCATTCACAAAAATCAACCTCAGATGGAGTAAAAGTTTAAATGTGAAAAACAAAAAATTTAAACTTTCAGGAAAAAATGTAATACATGTCTGCAGTACATAATGATTACATTCCTTGTGGGGAGTGGGTACATGTACAAGACACATCTTCATTCTTTTTTCATCCTCTTCCCTCCCTTCATCTTTTAGTCTCATTCCCCTCTACAAAAGATTTGTCTCCCTGGGCTGGGGATTTAGTGCAGTGGTTAGAGTGCTTGCCCAGCAAGCACAAGGCCCTAAGTTCGATCCCCAGCACAAAAAAAAAAAAAAAAAAGAGATTTGTCTCCCTATCTCTTATTATCTATCTTAAATTTGACATCATGTCATTAGTGGTAAAGAAGACACACCAAAAAAAAAATAAAGAAAAATATTAATACCTTTTACATTGAAGTGGAAAAAAATAGTTCAACTAATAATACAAATGAATAGATAAGCTGTACACTGAGTGAAGATATTTACAACACAAATAAAACAAAGGCCCAAGATAAAGAGTATATGAAGACTAGAGATTCCATTTGACCCAGCTATTCCACTTCTTGGTATCTTCCCAAAAGAATTAAAAGCATCATACTGCAGGGATATATGCACACCCATGTTTATAGCAGCACAGTTTGTAATAGCTAAATCGTGGAAGCAGCCCAAATGCCCATCAACAGCAGAATGGATTAAGAAAATGTGGTATTTTTATACAATGGAGTACTACTCTGCCATAAAGAATGATAAGCTTGAGATATTCCTAGGTAAATGGATGCATCTTGAGACCATA
>PVJO010007888.1:19187-78797 GCA_004026905.1 Hystrix cristata | reverse complement strand
GGGTTTGATCTTTTTGAGTTCTTTATATATTCTGGATGTTAGACCTTTGTCTGAGGGACAGCTGGCAAAAATTTTCTCCCAGTTTGTGATTTTTCGCCCTACTCTATTAGTAATTTCTTTTGCCGTGCAAAAGCCTCTTAATAGGATGTGGTCCCAAGCATCAATTCTTTGAATTGTTTCCCGTGCAGTCTGAGTTTTAGTCATAAATTTTTTTCCAACCCCTATGTCTTGGAGAGTTCTTCCTATTTTATTCTCTAGGAGATTTATTGTTTCTGTTTTTATGTTTAGGTCTTTGATCCACTTCGATCTTAGTTTAGTACATGGTGAGAGACATGTATCTAGTTTTAGTTTTCGGCATATGGTAAGCCAATTTTTCCAGCACCATTTGTTAAAGGGGCTATCTTTCTTCCAGTGAGGGTGTTTGGCTCCTTTCGAAGATGAGATATTTGAGTGTGTTTGGAGTTATTTCTGCATCTTCTAGCCTGTTCCATCGGTCCTCGGGTCTGTCTTCATGCCAGTACCATGCTGTTTTTATCACAGAAGCTTTATAATACAATTTCAAGTAGGGGACTGCTTTGTGGGATAATTAGAATAGAAAATGCAGGGAATAAGAATGGGGAAACAGAATATTCTAATACAGTGCGAGGACACTGGAATGGGAAGCAGAGGTTGCAAAAGGGCTTCAGAACTCTTGGTAGAGGTCAGCGAGACAGTGATGTTCAGGCTAAAATCTAGAGAGTGAACTGGAGTTAACAGACAAAGAGGAGGAGAAAGGAAGTGAGAAGAGTGCTACAGAAAGAAAGAAGAATAATTGCAAAGGATCAGAGGCAAGAGAGCCGGGCAGAGCATGTGGAACTTCAAAAAATTTAGGATAGCTGAAGTTTAGTCGAGAGACAGGGAGAAAAATAGGAAAGACAAGGCTGGAGAGATCATGGGGGGATCAATCACAAAGGCCTAGAGAACCCAGCTGTGGGCTGGGCTTCGTCTCTCCTAAGGCTCTGGGAGGCCAATAGGAAGTTTCACAGTCTGGGGGCTATAGACTCAGATCTGCTCCTGGCTGGAATAAGGAGAAGTTGGTGGTGGGTGGAAGGGTAGGGAGAGCTGGTGGGAAGCTCTCAAGGAGCCAAGGCAAGAAATGCAGCAGGGAATATTGGTGGGAATAGAGATGAGGGGGCTATTGGAAAGCAATTGAAAAGGACAATTGATGTTCTCACTGAGACCTGAAATAGGGAATGACAGAAAAGGAATCTGAAACGAGATAAAGTCTCTCGACTGTAAGGCCAGCTACTGTTGAACCATTTGCCTTGTACCAGGCCAGGGGATTTTATAGACACTGAACTCCTTGTCACTGGGTGACACGTTTTGTTCTCTTTTTGTGTCCCTAGCACCTGGCACCTAATAGACAATGAGAAGTGCTTGTTATGTGAACACATTAATAAATGAGCATAAGACAGAGTTTGTAACTTCAAAGTTTTCACAGTCTTATTGCAAGGCAAGATTATCCTACATCAAACAATTAAAGAATGGCACAAGATGGAACCTAATTAAGTCCTAAATCATCCAGTTCAGTCTATAAATGCCAGAGTTTCAGTGAAGGGAAAGATCAATGTGGGCTGGAGGAGTTAAGGATGGCTTAAATATAATTCCCTGACATTACGTACTGTGGAAACAACAGTGCAGGTCTTCAAATTGAAGAGATTCAAGCCAACACACAGAGCCTTATTTACCCGTGTCACAGAGCAGACCACCATGTCAAGGGACTGAATTAAAATCATTGGCCCTAAGGCTGGATGCTGTTCAAGTGGAGTTATTTTTGTACAATTAATAATTGGCTCTGTGGAGAATTCATTCTCATTGTATTGTTTTATAAAGTTTTTAAAGATAAAATTCACTTTACATCAAACAACTATGTTAAAGTGTGAATTCAGTGGGGTTTAATACATTTACATTGTTAGGTATCCACCAAATGTGACGCAAAGCATTTTCATCATCCAAAAGAAAACCCAGTATTCTCGACCTAGTAATGCGATGTAATAGACTGAAAAGAACATTGGAGAAGGAGACCTCAAGTTTGCATCTAAGGTCTATAAGTAAATAGATCAAAAATAACCCTGGGCAAGTCGCCTGTGTTTTCTACACCTCAGTTCCATCATTTTTAAACTGAAGGAGTTTGACTAGGTGATACCCAAGATGTCTTCTAGCTTTGACACACTGTAATTCTGAGTACAGTTGTCTTTTATCTTTGAAGACAATTAGTGTAAAAATAGATTTATAAATGGATTATAATATGCAACAAAACATAGTGAGTGTGTGTGTGTGTGTGTGTGTGTGTGTGTGTGTGTGTGTGTGTTTTATGGGGCAGGGATGGGAGTAAGAGGCAAATAGCTGAGGCTAAAACGGGACTAGAATAATAATGTATCAGTAAAGAGAGTACTGGCTCTTCCATCTTTTGTTTAATTGTTTTTTTTTGTTTGTTTGTTTGTTTTTTAGTGTTTAACTCCTTACTAATGTGGCTGAATATTGTATCTGGAAGCGCTCATTTCAGAGTTGCATCAGGTTCTACCAATGAGCTGTGTTTGTACTCTGAATAATTTCGTATATAATTCTGCAGCTAAAAATACTTTCTCTTTCTTGCTACCCCAAATGTTAAATTGGGACTTTACCAGCTTCTCCTTACACATCTCCACATAACTCCAAATAGTTTCAAACCTAGGGTCTCATAGTCCAAGAAAGTGCATGGAATCTCAAGACTAGGGGGACAAGAAAGGGGTGATAATTTACTAACACCGGGACCCCAATTCTCAGGCCTTTGAACTTGGACTGAATTGCTCTATCATACTTTCTGTTCTCCAACTTGCAGACAGCAGATTGTGTGACTTCTTAGCCTCCATTACCATGTAAGTCAATTCCAACAATAAATTTCCTCTTACATCTATTATCTGTCTATATATCTATCTGTCTGAGTTACTTTTCTCATTGCTGAAACAAAATACCCGACCCCCAAAGTTAAAGGAGGAAAAGTTTATTTGGTTCACAGTCTGTAGAGGTTTCAGTCCATAGTCTGCTGGCTTTAAGAAAGGGCAGCATGGCAGAGGGGCATCACAGAGGAAAAATAGTCCACAGCAAGCAGGCAAGAGAGAGCACATTAGCCATCTTTCTATCCCTTATATTTTATGCAGACTACTGCCCTAGGGCAGGTGTGGCACTCACACCCTTAATCCTAGCCAGACCTATGCCCAAACAATTAGTGGACTGATTTAGTAATCACACACACTTGATCCCAGCGTCACACATTCTCTATCCTGCTACCTCTGAAAAGCTCCCTTGTGACTGCATGAGGCTTTGGGGGAACATTCAGACACAAACCATAACTCTATCCATCTATCTATCTATCTATCTATCTATCTATCTATCTATCTATCATCTGTCTATCCATCCATCCATCCTAGTGGTTCTGTTACTCTAGAGAACCTTGACGAATACATTTACCAATATTTGAAGCTCAAGATCGGAGAGACTATGTCAGAATGGTATTTCTCCTACATGCTGACTGAGAAAAGATACCAAAGTTAGACTGAAATCTGTAGGTCTAGGATCCACAGGGCTATTGTAAGGGTCTTTAAAATCATAAGAGCAAAAAGTACAACTGAAAAGCAGAATAAATGAAAATAGAAGTGGTCAATAGGACAGATTCTGGTGCAGTACTTCCTGGGTTTGATATCCAAGTTATCTACTTAGTAGCTGAATTATTTAGGGTAACTTAATATCTTTTGTGTCAGTTTGCCTGTGCTAAATTATGCTGCAGTAATGAACAGCCCTCAGACCTCAGTGACAAAAGTTTTATTTCTCATTCATTGTCCCAGTCCTTTTATTCCAGCACCCAAGCTGAGAAAGCACAACCCTTATCGGGGTTGTGTTGACCTTGAGAAAGAAAAGCTATAGACCCTGTAATGACAAAGTTTCTGCTCAGAGGCGAATTACATCACACCATTTTATTCTCCAAGCAAACTGCACACCCAAATCAGGCATCAACAAGGGGGGAAGAGCACTGAATATGAGAACAATACAATTTACTACAAATTTATACTGTTTCCTCATTTATAAAATGAGAATAATAACAGTATTTACTTTAAACATTTGTAATAAGATTCAATAGGATGATATTTATAAAGTTTCCAGTACAAGATAAGTACTAAAAATACTAGAAAGGTGTTAGCTTTGATCTCACCTACGTATATGAGTGTTTTTCATTACAATATTTCTTTTGAAAATAATATAATCATATAAAAATAGGAAATACATAGAAGTGAGAGAAAAATAATTAGAATCACTTTTTACTTGACTATACAGAAAAAACTACCATTAAGTATTTTGAAGTCTGTCTTTACACACATAATTTATAAACACACAGACTTACAAAAATGGAATAATATTATATACCTTCCATTATAATTTTTTTCACTTAACATACTGTAAACGTCAACATGATAATAAAATACATAAGTCATCATTTTTTTTTTATTTCACAGTGTTGTACTCTTCGGATATATATAATGTTTTCCTTCAGAAACACAATCCATTTGCTATTTGGGATATTTAGAGTATTTTAATACTGTTTCTAAGTGCTCACTCTAGTTAACAGTGACTCAATACGCATCCAAGTCCCTGTTACCACACTTGTTTGGTCTTTTCCTCAGGTTAAGTGCTGAGAGGTGGAATTACTGGGTGCACACCTTTCCAAGGCTTTCAATGTGGATTGCCAAGTACTCTCTAGGGAGGTTTTGATTCATAAATGTCACCAGCAAAGCAGCTCTCACTAATACAATCTATTTTTTTTTCTTACATTTCCCCCATTTTATAATCTAAGCATGGCAAATAAATGGTATGGAATCACCAGCTTAATTTACTTTTCTTTGACAACTGGTGATGAACAAAGTTTCGTAGATTTGTTGGACATATGTATTTCTTCTCTTGTGAATATAGCTTATTTTTCAAATGTAAGGAAGTCTGGTTGTTAGCAGAATTCAAGTCCTTGTTATGGGTCCAAAGTCTCCATTTCCTGGCTGGCTGTTGGCTGGGGCTACTCTCCGGTCCTGGAGGCCTCCCCCATTGCTTGCCACGAGCCCCTTCCATCCTGATGTCAGCAGTGATGAGTTGAATACTTCTGCTTTGACTCTCTGTAACTGTCCCTCTGCTACCATTAGAGAAAACACTCCACTCACATGACTGCATGCATCCCATCTGGACAATCTCTTCCCCAAAGTCAGCTGATGAGCAACCTGAATTACATCTTCAGGATCCCTTTGCCATATAATGTGACATCATCACTGGTGTGGGGCATGATACCCCATCATGGTCATAGCATGAGGATTGGAGCAAGAAATCTTGGGATGTCACTGTAGGATTCTGCCTGTGGTAGGATATATACATGAAACTGAATTGCTATCATGTAAACCATTTCTGTGGCTTAAAAATAGAAGATTGTGCCAGAGACTTTCCCCAAAGTGTTATACCAATCTTTATTCCATCCAGTAGAATATGAGTGCTCTCGTTTCTTCACTTCTTGACAGTGTTTGGCATGCTGGGTCCTTAGTTTTTGATTTCTTGGTTGGTACACAGAAGCATCACATAGTGGTTTTAATTTGCATTTCTCTGATGATTATTGAGTTTATGTTTATTGATCATCTAGATTCATCCTCTGTGGAGCATCTGTTCAGGTCCCTTGTGCATTTTCTATTGAGTTAGCTGCCTTTTTCTTACTGTTTTGTGGGAATATCTTTCTATATTTTAGATATTAGATCTTTATCACTTATAAGGGTGGAAGCATTTCAAATGTGCTTTGCTACTTACTGTTAAGGCTGTTGAGGAGCAAACGTTCTAAGTTATAATGTAATCCAATTTATCAATCTTTTTTTTATAGTCAGTGCTTTTTGTATCATCCTGTTTAAGAAATCTCTACCTACTCTAAAAACATGAAGCTATTTTTCTAAATTACCTTCTGGGGGATTTTTTTTTCACATTTATGTCCACGACTTATCTGGAATTGGTGCTTTTTGCTTAGTATCAAGGTTCATATTTTCCCCATATGCAGGTCCAGCACCATTTATTTTAAAACGCTGCCATTTCCTCCTGGTCTGAGTGCCATCTCTGTACACCCTGCAGGGTGCGTGCCTGTGTGGCATGGGCTCTGACCTTCCTGTTCTGTTACTCTGCTCTATGTGTTTATCCTTTTGCCAGTTACATACTGTCCTAATTATTGCAGTTTTCTAACTCTCAGTATGTAGCAATAAAAGTTGCCACTTTGTTTTTCCTCTTTAAGTTCTCAGTCTGTACAGAGGATGATATATATTTGGTTTACCATTACTTGGAGGGTTTGGTCCTTGGAGTCCAACTCTAAACATGGGATTGGGTTTAATGGTCTCTACCCCTTTGCTATGCCCCAAATCCCAGATTTTATCCTCCAGTCTTGAAGTTTCATTCAGCTTTTCAGCCTCTGCCTCTTTTAAAATAAACAGGTGTTCCTATGGCCAAAACAGTGCCTCAGGTCCAGCTTGCTCCTCCTGGTCTCTTCTTCTGTGTCTTAGTATCGTGATTCTTCAGCGTCCTGGGAAAATTATTATATATTTCGGATTATGTTAGGTTCCTCCAGCTCTTAGTATGAGGTTTAGTCTGAATGGTCCAGTTTGCTGTTACTGAAGGCAAAACTCCGTGGCCTCTAATGATTAAGTACATTTGGAAAGAGTCACAATAAAATAAGAAAGTGCTCTCAAATCCACACTGCTTTGTTCATTACAAAGCCCCCGATGCACTTGATACCAAGCATGAGCGCTTCCTAGTGAGGCATGGAGGACGGAGATCTTCCTTCTCACTGGAAGCACCCGGGTTCCCTGCCCACCGGGGCAGGCCAGGGCTGTGCAGGGAGACAGGCCGCCTGTTCTGGTGCTTTCCGCATCCGACAAGCCAAGGAGGCGAGTCCATGCCAAGTACATAGAAGAAAGGAGAGAAAAAAGAGCAACTGACTGAAGTTTCTGCTTTTCAAGGCACATCTTGGAGCTAGGTGAGAAGCACCTTGTCTGAACATGTGTGTCACTATGGGGTCTTTGATGTTTTCTTGAGTAGGGTTCATGTGTAGAAAAGACTATTTCAGGTTTGGCTTTGGAAGTAAAAATTAAAATTTATTAATAAGAAATGCTAACATTTAATGAGTCTTTATATGGCAGGAACTATTCTCAGCAGTTACATGCATCTATTATCCCAGCCAGAGCTGTTAATACCCCGTAATGTCAGCCCTCCCTTGATACAGGCGAGGATCCTGATACACAGCCAGGTTAATTTACCTACCCAGAGTATATAGAAATTAAACCCTGCCAGTGTGGCTCCAGCAGTCAAGCTTGTAACTGCTTTATTCTATTGTTTCTTCCTAAAGAGCCAAATTGAAAATCCTACTTGTTTCATTTAGCTTATATTGGCATATCTCACTATTCTATGTGTAAGTCTAATAAATTCCAACAACCGTTTTAAAGGCAATTTGATTCATGGTTGATTTCATTTATAAACTTGGTTAATTAAGCACCTTGAAACATTTTAAGTTGCAATTACAGATCCGATAAGTTCTATTTTCTTTTGAAGTGCCTCATTTGACTGATAAACAAAATCTCCCAGATACCTAAATTCTTACCAATCTAACAAATTAAACCTATATATATATATATATATATATATACATATATATATATATATATACATATATATATATATAGTGAGCCCTGAGTTCTCCTAAACATACTTTTTGTGGTGGACTTTCTGTGGTCAGCTTGCGCAGGAACGCCCAGCTGGACTGAGTTGGTGCTGTTCTGGGCGTAGAAGATCCACCTGAAGGTTATTGCTGAAACAAAGTAAAGGAGAACCAGAGCAGAAGACGGGGGCTGGCTGTTTCCCAGGAGTAGCCGTATTGAGGCTGGTTTCCCTGAATGAACTCGGCTGTTCTCATCACAGGAGGCGCTCGGGGCCTTGCTGTCGTCGAGGATGGCTGCTGTTGCTTTGGGGGAGCTTGGTCTTCATCCCTGCTGTGAGCATCGTAGTATCCTGGTTCCAGTAAGGATTTCTTTGGCCATCATCCAGACACAGAGGTACACGGGACGGTGCTGCAGGTTCCCAGCCCTTGACTGGATCTTTCGGATCTCCAGTGCACAGACAGACATTTGATACTCTTCCTGCATTGGCTTACGGAACGTTGTAACTTGTAAATGTCCTGTATTAAATCTGCTCTCTTGCAAACCGTTGACTATAGAAAAGTAACTAATACACATACACTGTGTGTTGATTTTGTAATATTTCCATTTATTTGGTCCGTGTTTTAAACTAATATCAGAAGACTGAACTGTTACTACAAAAGGCAAATTCTCACAAACATGACAAAATGAAGATACTAAATAAGCACAGAATTCACTAATATAAAATACCAATGCTAAATTTAATTATTTCTGTATTATTCCGTTAAATATTTAACTAAATCATCTATATTTTGTTCATTCATTCATTTATTTTGGTATTGGAAATTGAACCTGGAGCCTTTGTGCTGAGCTACATCCCCAGGCCTTTTGTTAATTTTTGAGGTAGGGTCTCACTAAGTTGCTAATTGCCTTCCCAAGGCTCAAACTTGCAAAAATCCTCCTGCCCCAGCCTCCCAGAGTGCTCAACTAAAAAATATTACCGTGGGTTAAAGACACTCATGCTGCAAGGAAACAATTTTGTCATCCAAACCAATTTGAGGGTTATCTTCCCATATTTTTTTTTCTACTAACTGAAATTTCTTAGATGATTAAGTGTGTTAATCATACTTTCGCCAGATTCTTGTCTGCAACTCCTGCATCTGTTATAAAGCCACTTTCATGGCCCCTAGGTCTGATTTTCAAAACTTAAGGATCAAGATGGTCACATAGTCCTGCCCGACCCCTGCCCGGCCGTGGGTATGAATTTACCTAACTTTTAAGGCATATGTCGTATCTATAACTTCTCAGGTAGTCACATACTAGATTTGGGTTCAATAATCTATTTGCCATTCCATTCTATTCTGATTTTTTTTTCCTCTGTTAACATTCCGAAACTTGATCTTAATATAATAACTGATTAGATTCTGCACGTCTCATTTGCCTTGTCTGACTCAAACTATAACTTCTCCCATCAACTTTTAAACTCTGCACAATCCCTCCTCCGCACACACAGACACCCCACGGTCTTTTCAGGCCTACCTACTGTCACAGAAAGTCTATTGGCCAACTTTGAATATCCAAGTGACTCATAAATCCAAGTGTTTTCTTAGGTGAGTTATTGGAAGGATGAATAAGACCACTTGCACAATTTAAATGTAAAGCGCTTGCTAAAGAATCATGGGTTTGATTAAAGATTTAAAATGAAATTTCAGACCAGCTTGGGAAATATAGAAAGACAACCCCCTAATTTGATTAGATAAGAAAATTGCAAATGAGCTAGCAGCACAACGTCCACATTTATCTCCATTCCACTGAGAAAATATTTCCTTTTTCACTTTAAGATTTTAAAATCAGTGTCACGGATCCTGAAGTTCATTCTCTTTCCTCAGACCCAAGGCTTAAGCTCCTCGTACTTGAATTATCATAAAGCCTCAGTAATTGCTTCAACATGCTAATTTATCCTGCAACTCACTGGTTTTATCTGACTGTATTTAAAGGATTTAAAGAGTGACAGGGAACAGCTGGTAAGAGGGCCTTTGGTCTGTGTTCACGGGAGAGTCTGAGTTCACAGAGGGATGTGTTAGGACCCATGTTTGCTTGGAGCATGACATGGAGTGGCTGGCTGCCAGGCTGGTAGGGAAGTTGGCCTCCTCACCTTCCCTTTGTAGCTTCCTTCTGGCCTTCTCCTTTCTCCCCCCTCCCTGCTCCTTCCTCCCTTCTCTTTCCTTCCTTCCTCTCACTCCCTTCTGCTTCCTCCTCCTTTCTTCCCACCTTCTTCCCTCCTCCTCCTTCCCTCCTTTGACCTCCTGGAGCAGGATGTCTTCCTATCTGCCTCTTGTCTGCTCCTTCACCTACCTCCTCAACCTGGAGATCATAATTTTACCAGAGATCACCCCTCAACCCCCAGTCTTTTTATGGTTGCTACAATCAGAGCCAGGAGTGGTTTGAATGCTTGTATTGATAATCACAGCTGGGACTGCATGAGGAAAATAAAACCAGTAAAATAAAAGCTAGTGGACAGTCAGAGACCATGGAAAATCCATTGATTGTTTCTGCAGCTTCTTTCTGTATAGCAGAATGAGCGCAGAAGAGCTGAGCGCTGGGTAATTTCTAGCAAACAATATGCTGTAGAGTGTTATTTCTAGGTCCTTAAAATCGAGGTTGGAGCCCCCAGCTCCCCACACAACATGCTTAGTTAGTGTGGAACAAAGGGCTGTGGCATGGTGAGGCTGGGGGGGGGGGGTGGAGCCACAGGTGCACGAGGAGTTTCAGGGCCTGCACTGACCAAGTTCCAGCCTCATCGGGGGCCCAGACAAAGATGCCACCTCCACACTAACTAGCTTGGGATCTTCAGCTGCTGGCCCCAGGGGCCTGAGTTTTCCTCCCACTTCCATCGTAAAAGTCTTGTGAGGATCAGATATGACACAGCGATACAAAAGCATGTATTTTAAAGTATGCATTTATGTGGGTTTAGATTTTCCGACCATCATCACCAGGCAGAAGTATGAGTCCAGGACAGTGTGGCCAGGTTCCAGAGTAGTCAGGCGGCATGCTCTGTTGCTGTGGGGGAGGGGGAGAATTTGACAAAGGTCTCTTAGAATGTGCGGACAGAGTAAGGGAAAGCACAGCAGGATGTAAGAGTAAGGGAAAGCAGCAAAGGATGGCCATGCGTCCTAGGTTAGCACAGCACAGAAAGGTTCCGCCCCTAGATCTAAAAAGGCTAATGGAGAAGGCAGGTTCCGGAACTGGGAGAGAGCAGCTGTGAAGGAGGGCTGCCCCTCAAAGGCTGTGGCCTTTGTTAGGAGAGCTCGCCACTCCAAAGGGTTCCCAGGCAAGAAAGAAGTGATGGTCGTGGAGGGGAACACCCTGATGTCACTCTCCTCCCTCTCTCTGATCTCCTGCCAGAGGCTTGCATTGACCCGACCCAACTGAGAGCCAGGGGACAAGAAGCCCGTCCCAGTCCTCCTACATCAGCCTCCTGCACACAGAGCAGCTGAAGGAGCATGGAGAACGGTTCTGAAAATGTCCCACGCAGTGCTCCTGTTCTGTGTCCCTGGGACCCTTAGCCATTTTTCGTATTGTTTGGTATGCACTCTCTCAGTCCGTTTCTCTGCTTTAGTCCCTGGGCAACAGGGGATGCACACACTATTGTGGATTCAGCACATAAGAAGTAGTTGGAGGGATTGGGGATTTAGCTCAGTGGTAGAGCTCTTGCCTAAAAGGTGGAAGGCCTTGAATCCAATCCCCAGCACCACCCAGGAGAGAAGAAGTACCAGGACATTTGGAGCTGTTAGAGTTGCTCCAACAACAAGGTCAAGTAGACGTCTTTATGATTCTCTAGGCCTTTCCTTCAAGCTTGTCACCCAAGCCAGGGAAGCCAGGGAAAGACTGAGGAATGTGCACACATTTTCCCTCTCATTTGGTTGGCTACAATTTGGTAACATGGCAACTGCTAGCTGCAAGGGAGGCTGGAAAATGTAGTATTCATTCTCAGTGGGCTTGTTATCCAACTACAATTTCTTTCGTTCTGGGAGAGAGAGAAATATTTTTAAGGGTAACTAACAATCTCAACTAATAGTTGCCAAAACATAAAAACTGGAGTATTTTACATAAAAACTCAGGTTTAAAACTTCTTTTAAAAAGCAAAAGGAACTGGAAGTCCTGGGAAATTTCTCTGTAGGGTAAGAATCAGCAAGACTGACCTGAAGCTGAGTTCTTTCTAATGGGGCAAGTTACTTCTTATTTTTACCAATGACTAAGAAGAATCTGAACTGAACGACATCTTTTAAGGACAGAAAAGCATGAGAAAGTGATGATTTAGATTAATTCTGGCCCCAATAGAGTAGTTCTTTTCAAGCCTTCCATTTTTTACAGTACACTCCATCCTTGTACCACCACCACAACTAGTACTATAAAGATAACAATGCTTGGAATCAACATTAAGTCAAAGAATTTATTATATTCATTGTTTTATTCAGCACATATACATGAATGCTGTCTTAGTTACTTTTATTGTCACTAATACAAAATACCTAACACCCAAATTCAAAGGAGGAAAGGCTTATTTTGGCTCACAGTTTGTAGAGGTTTCAGTCCATAATCAGCTGGCTCCAAGGAAGAGTGGCATGGCAGAGGGCACCACAGAGGAGAAATAGTCCATGGTATGGCAGGGCAGGCAGAAGGCAGCAAAGCAGTGAAATAGCAAGAGATGACCACAGTCCTCTTTTTGTCCTTTATATTCTATGCTGGCTGCATTCCCTTAGGACAGGTAGCACTCGCACCCAGAGTGAGTCTTCCCATTATCTACACCCAGAACTGTTCCAAACCAATCAGTGGACTAATTTAGTAATCACACACCCTTGATCCCAGCATCACACACTTAATTCCAGCATCACACATTTAATCCCAGCATCACATACTTCATTCCAGCATCACATACTCTAGATCCAGCCACCCCTAAAAAGCCCCACCTATGACCATATGAGATTTTGGTGGGGAGACATCTAGAAACAAGCTATAATAAATCCCTACTATGTGCTAGTCCTTGTACTATCCCAGGGAAACAAAAATGAATAAGATACAGATCTTGTCTTCTGAGAGCTCTTATTTTGTTAAAGCATTTGGGATTTTTCCTTCTCTTTTTCAAGGCATTTAAAAAATTAAATGAGTTACTATACCTATACATGTGTATTAACCTTCCACTGCAAACTCTTCATAATAGTAAGAATTGCAAGGCAGATATTTATGTAAGAAGCAGTCCTTGGTGAGAAACAAGATGATAAATTAATACAACAAAAACATTCAGTTGTGAAGAGTTTCACTGTTGGGTCTTTTGAACAGGTTCCTTTTGCCATCCTTGTCCCTTCTTTCCCAAGAGTATGTTTTCAGTATGGAGAACAGCAGACTGTTACAGGCTAAGAAGCCATATTTTTCCTCACACCCGGTAGCATACTTCTTCTCCTGAAGGCCAGAGAGGAAGGCAACATTACCCCAGCTCTTCCCCTGGAATGGCCACAGCACATCAGTTTGTGGGTTACCAAGTGGCAACCATTTTGGGACCAGAACTTCAATTTTATTCCATCAACAATTAAATCTGCATCTGACCTGTAAATGAGCTTGCAGCAAGTGCAAGAGAAAGGATGTGAACCACATTTAGGCTGATTCCTTTGGCATGGACTTGGCGAGGTAGAAAAATGGTGAAGTCCAGTCTTACCTGAGAGATTCCCTACAAATGTGCTACTGTTTGGTCACTGTTTGGGGCTCGCATAGATTCGAGCCTGTACATTACGAGAACACACTGGGAGACTTTGAAGATATTACTTCTCAAGTACAGCTACTTCCTCTTTAAAATGAAGACAATGATATTAACAATGTAAGATTGTTAGGAAAATCATTCATTCATGTAACAGATATTTTTGAACTCTTCTCGCACTAGCAAAACTCACAAATTCCTGCTTTCATGCAACTTATATTCTGGAGGACATATAAGTTAATGCAAACAAGTTAATGCAATTCGGTTAAGTGTAGCTCTCAAAATATTGTTACAGTATTATTGTAACGAAAGCCAGCAAAAGTTTGCATCATCTCCAGGAGCAATGAATACCATATCACACACCCAAGGGACCAAGGAGGAAGTCTACTGTCCCAGATCTCAAAGGCAAAGTGTCCTGTCAGTTTACCTGTAAAGTCTACTGATTCGACATGTTGCCTTCAAGAGGTTTGTGTCTGGTAAGAAGACACTAAGGTGCTGCTTAAGAACAGAAGTCAGCACATACATCAAGGAGGGAAGAAAGAGACAACGAAGGAAGGGGGAGGGGAAGTGGGGGGGAAGGGGCAGAAGTGCCTTATCTCTGTTCATAGAACACCAAAAGTGAAGCTTCAGGCACCAAGATATTTTGGGAAGTGAGACAAGTCATGGAAGGAAGGCTCTGTAGTTCCCCTCAGCTCAAAATAAACAAATCTGACTCTTTCTGCCTCCGGGTAATGCTACACCAGCCTCAAAGCCTTCTTATTCCAAAGAGATACAGGCCAGCTTCCCTCTCTCAGCCTCGAGGAAGTCAGATTTCTCTCTCAATCCTCTAACCACCTTCAGAAGGCAAACTCACTGGGCTGCAGCCTTCTCACTTCACTTGGGACATCTGCCTGCAAAACTGGGTCAGAAATGATGGAACATGGGAAAGTACTGTCTCCTGACAGGCTGGTGGGATGCAGGTGGGAGAGGGAGGGAGACTTGGTTCCAAACACCTCCTCTCAAGATGGGGAGAACGTGAAGGAACAACACATGCCTCACATAGCGAGGAAGGGAAGGATGACTTCCTTCTAGCCGCGGGTCCCATATTCTACTGGCCGAAGATTCCCAGGAAAATCACAGCAGCTTGGCTGACTTCCCTGGAGAAGGGGCGGGCAAAGGCTGCAGTCACCGGACAATAATCAAGGTCAGTAGCAGGTAGCAGGATGTCAAGTGGTCTCTCTGTGTATTTCAGCCCAAGCATGGTAGGAGCCAGTGACCTGTGGTTTATTACCACTCAGACACCTTGGCAGGCAAGAAAGAGGGTCTAGAAAGTTAAAATGACTGAACACAGCTCACCTGAAACAAAACAAAACAAAAACCCTCAAAACCAAAAAGGAAAATGACTAGGTCCTTGGATGTCTCCTCAGAGGTTCAGGGTTATTTCTAAGACCCCTCTTGCATTTTTGCTTGGTTTGAGCTTAAATGTTTTCTTTAATATATTAGTTTATGAAGGTTTCATTGATTATCATAAGATAAATGATGTCACTTTGAAAAACATTTTCTCTCTTTCATCATTTTAAATAAAGAGGACGATACATCAAGTGGCAAAAACTCTCCTTGGATTTGGGTTCGTTCTGGGCCCATATATTTTGCAAAATAGATTTTTCAACTCACTGAAAAGAGACCCAGAATGGGAAAGAAAAATGTAAGGGTTCCCTCTGCTCTTCTTGCCAATTTCCTTGAAGTTGAAAATCCATCTTGCCTGGCCAGTGTGGGCTAATTGCCAAATTGGGTTGCTGTCTCTTAGCTTTCCTGCTTATTTAGCTTCTTGGATGGTCTCCAGGCCTGGCTCAAAAAGGGCCATGAAGGGGTTGAAATGAGTTTTTTCCCTGGGCCTTTTTTGGGGGCCCCAAGTCTAAGTCAGCTGTGTCCATAGTAACCATTTGCTTTAGCAATAAATCCCCTCTCTGTCATCAGGCCAGTTGGACGAGGGTCTGCCCATTGCCGGTCCACATGGCCTGTTGTCTGCACTGGAGTTCATGGCCAAACATCAGCCTATTAGTGTGGAGAGGTTGAAGCCGATCTTTTCTTAGGTGCCTAGAAGTATCACTTCTTATCTGAATCTTATCAGCCATTTTGAAGACAAATGTTGGGGAAATGGCATCTATTCTGGGGTTGTAAAAAGTCCTTCAGGCAAAGATGTTGTGTTATATCAGCTTATTGTATCCACACTCAGGACCAGGCTCTCCACAAGGCAGCTTTGACGTAGGGATTAGGCACTGCACTCGGGGTCAGGAAATTTGTTCTGCCCCAGATCCACCAGTCACTCAATGTGTAAACCCAGCAAGTTAGTGTGCTCCTCATTCTACACGGAGCCATTATGAAGACTGAATGAAACCGTGATCTTCCAGCAACTGAACACCTTAGAAAACATACACTGAGTAAACAGGATTTGAGCTTGAATGAACAGCAACCGGAACACTTGGGGGAGCAAGGAAAGCTCCCTACCACCCTCAGTCAGTGGCATCCAGGTTCTTCTGAGTATGTGTCTTGTCTTAGTCACTTTCTCACCACTGGGACAAAATACCTGAACCCAACTTGAAGGAGGAGAGGTTTATTTTGGCTCAAGGTTTTTGGAGGATTTAATCTATAGTTGGTTGGCTGGCTCCAAGGCAGGAAGGGCATGGTAGAAGGATCTGACAGAGAAAAGCTGCTCAGAGGGAAAAGGGAAAACCCAGGGAGGGAAATACACCCTTCCAAGCCATGCTCCCAGTGACCTACCTCTTCTGACCAGGGCCAGGCTCCACCTCCTTCCTCTACAGACTAATCCATTGAGGGGTATAGCACCCTCATGATCCATTCATCTTCCACACACATGAGAATTGGAGGGGCACTTTAGATCTAAAGCATAACACAAAGGAAATGTATTCCAAACTTCCTGTTTCAGCATTCAAAGTCTGCACAATAAAACCCTGACTCGGGCAACCTCACTTCTTGCCTACTGCATAAATCGACCTTTCCACCCAGGATGACTCCTCACTGTCTGCACAATTCCTTTTTTCCATTGCACTTCCAAGATCCCCTCCTGAGACTCCATCTCAGACCCTTTTGGGGCATCTTCTCTACCCAGCCAACCGCCTGGGTCTCTCCCTTCCCCAGAGCAATTACTTATCATCACCATTCACTAAGCAAAAATCATTCACTGCCCCCATGTTGGGATCTTTTGAACCGTTATTCAATTCTTGGAGAAAGACTGAACTTTTTCTGATTTTTCACCTTGTTCCTGTAAATAGGTTGGGAACTCCTCAGGGGGCAGGAACTGTGTCTAATTCATCTTTGCATCCCCTGGCAGACAGTAGGTGTTCAGTCAATGGGCACTGAGTGATCAATATGAAAATCATTCTATCTCTAGAACTTTCTTAAGATCCAAAAACATAAAAAGCACAAAAGAGTCTCACTCATTGACCTAGTTGAGAACTCCAGTGTGCCGTGATTATGGACTTGGGAAAGAACGGCGTACCTCAATTTACACATCTCCTCCAATACCTGAGAAGACTCTGAGTAATGCTTCACTACTAATGTGGTGTGTTTTCCAGAGTCAGAAAGGCGAAGTCTGACCTGAGTCCCCACTCCTTCTCCTTCCCCTTCTCCAACAGAATTACTCACTCACGACTGTATGTAGCTTAATACTTTATTTTCTTAAGTATCTACTGTATATACATCACTGTTCTTCACATTTCTCACCTGCCAGCTCTCTGAGATGGAGTCTACTCTTCACTTTACAGGTACTGAAAATAGCAGTGACACTGTGGCTCAGAGTCATATAGCTAGTGGAAGCATGATTTGAGCCCCCTTGGTCTTATTATAAACCCGCCCTCATTTTTAAACTACCATGAACTTTAAAATAGACTCTTCTTCTTGGGAACAAGAACACTCCAGACTACAGGGATCTGCAACTGCTTCACAGATCCCAGGAGCCAGGATGCGATGCTTTGAGGTGGCTCTTCCAGAGAAGGAAAGAAAACCAAAAGCACCCCACTGACATTCAAGAGCAAGTCTATTTACTCATTTAGGGGGCACAGCACATCTCATCTGTGCCACACCACAAAGGATGAGTGACATCCTTGTGTAGTATTGTGAAAAACTCACCACTGACCAACAGAACATACCTGGTATAATCAAGAAATACAGCAAATGTGTACATTAAAAAGTTATTACAGTAAAAGACACATAGCCATTAGTCTCCTCTCCAAAGACTCCTCCCTCCAAAGACTCCCCCCTCACTTTGAACACACTCGTTCTTGTTACTTTCTGAAGCAGTTCCGGAAGTCCTCTTTCATGAAGGGTCTTTAGTTGGGCTGTGGTAGCTGCCTCCTTTTACCTTTTAAGGTCATTTTGACTTCGGGTGCCAGATCCAGAGAATAACTTAGATGAGAAGACACCATCCTGTTTTTATTTGACAGAACTCGTCATAAACATTTGATCAACGGAGGGTAATCAAAAAGTACAGTGAGTGCATAAATTAAATTTTTTTATTACCAAAAAAGACACATTCACATTAGACCCCCCTCAAGATACCCCCTCTTATTTCAAACACACTTATTCCATCATTCTTGGCACTGTGTCTTTCACTATAATTAGTTTTAAAATTTAAACATTCACCATATCTTTTGATCATCGCTTGTACCTATGTAGATTCATTCACTTATGCATATAGCAGGTGTTTACTGAGTGCCTACTATATTTTAAGGTATCTAGGAGTAAATAAACAACATTTGGCTTTGAGGAGTTCACAACCTAGAGAGAAAACAGAGTTGCAGACACAGTCACAGAGCTGCATCCAGGAGCGAGCCGAATCTGCAGGGTGTGGGGCTGAGAGACAGGCCCCTGTTTTGGGAGGTCGGAGGGTTTCTCCCCACCTGCTCTCTGTTCTCACAGATGCTCATGCACACTCACACCTGACACCCAGCTGCCTCTTTCCACCTCCCCACCCGCTTCCCTCACACTCACAGGTTCCACTGCACTCTCAGGGAGAGAACAGAACGTTGACTGACAGCTGAGTGGAGAAGCTCTGGGAGTTGAAACAGATAGGATGGTAGCTCTGAATCTCCTGGAAAGAGCAGAGCTGTGTTACCTGGAACACTCCAGACCACCTCTGTCTTTACCTCTGTCTCTGGAATATGTGCTCCCTGGTTACTTCTGGAAACAAACTAAATGCATATTTACACACACACACATATGTACATACACAGACATATATATACACACACGCGCATATGAGAACCTTATACTTCCTTGCCACACTCAGTGTCCTTTGTCTTTTCCTTCTCACTATACACACCCAAATATAGTCCAAACCCCAACTGAAGGAAGTTTGGGATCCTATCTGATGTTAAGCAATTTGGAACCCATAGTCAGGCATGCCTGGTCTCTTACCTAAGAAACCATCACGAGAGAAGTTAGCTCAGCATAGCCAAGCTCATGATGATGGAGGAACAAATGAACCAATTAAAACGTTCATACATACTTGATGAACAAGAATCTCGAATTAGTGAATAAATGAGGTTTTATCAAAGGCATTCCTACGTACCAGGCCTGTGCCAAATGTGTAGAGAGTATCACTTATTTTAAGTCTCAGACTAACTTTACACAGTAAGGATTATTTTTATTTTGATGGCAAAGATCCTGAGGGTGAGAAGGGGTATGTGACTTTCAAAGACAAACCAAAGATGTCATTAAATAGTCAAAGTGGAATTTAGTGGATTCTCCATTGACATCACGCGCTTCTGCTGATTGTAGGCGCATGTAAGTGGTGTTAAAAAAAGAAGACCTGGCTTTTACTTGCAGGGTTCACAGGTTAGTGGTGATAACATATCCTTAGATTCAAGGGGCTTGGAGGGCAAATAAACCCATCTGTATCAGAGCAAACGATGAGCCATGACATTTAGATGCAGGAAGTAGGCTCAGTCCCTGTCCAAGGTCCTGTAGCAGCACACAGCTCTAAGCTCACAGGGCATGGGAGTTTCTCAGTGAGTACTGGGTTGATCTTGTGTGGGTCTAGGCAGATAGATCAAGGGAGGAGCAAAATAGAAAGCCAGAAATAGGACCAAATATACAAATAATTCACTCTGTGGTAAAGGCAGCATTTCAGCTGAGTGGGGACAGGATGACTTAGTCAATACATAGTTTGGAGACAGCTGGCTACCCATTGGATAAAAGGAAAAGTTATATTCTAGCCTCATAAAAAACATTAAAAAAATAAAAATAAATTTCAGAAGAGTTAAGAATTTAACATGAAAGTAATTCTAAAAGAACTAGAAGAGCCGGGGATTTAGCTCAGTGGTTAGAGTGCTTGCCTTGCAAGCATGAGGCCCTAAGTTCGATTCCCGGTACCAAAAAAAAAAAAAAAACAAACAAAGAGTTACTAAGTTTTTTTTCATCCGTCTAAAAGAACTAGAAGAAAATATAGCTATTAGAAAACCTAGTTGTTTTCAAATCATGTTTATAAGGAAAGGTTTACAAACAGAAGAACAGATAAATTTAACTCCCATAAAGAATTTCAATACCTATAAATAAAATCAAATACCATTAAAATTTAAGCAGTAAGTAACAAACTGGGGAAAACATTTGAGACATGTGCAAGAGACAGACATTAGTATTTTTACTATTTAGGATGCACTTACAATCAATATGAAAAGAAGCTTCAATTTAAAAAATTGGCAAAGGATATGAATGGTATAATTTCTATACAAGAAATGCAAGGGCCAGTATGAAAAAAATGTTCAAATTCCCTAAATATTTTAAAAGCAAATTAAAATAGTAAGCTGCAAAAGTGGCTTTTGTACTTATAGTACTACAATTTTTGGATGGTAAATATAGTTACATAGTTTCAAAATAAAAAAAATACAAAGAATACAATGAATGGTCTTCCATCCTATCTTCCATGTACATAGGATTTGCCATACCCCAAACAGGTAACCACTGTTCAAACAGGTAACCATTGGTGGTATGAATGTTTTCGGTACATTTCCAGAGTTTCTTTTTATATACATAAGAGAATACAAATATGCATTATTATTCATGATTTCAACCCTTTTAAATAAAGTAAAACATACAATATAGTATACAGTTTCACATCTTGCTTTTTCCTCTGAACAATACTCAATATTTATATTAGGAACTTTTTATATGTTCACTTTTCGTATTTATCAGTAAATGATTTTTCATTGTATAGCTGCACAATAATTAGATAGCTTTCAATCTCTTAGTCTTATAAACAATACTGCAATCAATAACCTTGAAACACGTCATTTCTCAGTTATGTCAGGGTATCTGTAGAATAAATTCCAAGAAGCAAAATTACCAGGACCAGGGACCTATGCATTTTTAATTCCAAAAGCTGTTGCCAAATTGCCTTCTATAATAGTTTATCAATTTACACATCCACCCAAATACATAAGCATGCCTGATTCTCTATGGTCTTGCCAACAGAGCGTGTTATCAAACTTCTGGAATTTACCAGTTGGATGGGTGAAAAGTGGTACCTTAGGATAATTTTAATTTGCATGTATCCTATTAGAAGTGAATCTGGATATCTTTCCATAGATTAAACAGCCATTTTCTCCTTTCCTGAGAAATCCAACTTTTTCTTTAAATCATAAAACCTAGGGAGTTAAGAGCAGAGGAACCCAGGCACAGATTTAAGTAGGAATAAAAACTTGTACAGTTTTTTAAGTGTCAGATGGCAATATATATCAAAATTCTTAACATGTGAATATTGTTTGATCCAGAAATTCCTTTTGCAAAACTTCATCATTAAAAAAAACTATAGATGTAAAAAGATGTGCGGGTAAATATATTCATCAAAACATAATTTACGATGTAAAAAAACTAAAATTTGTTCCTCTCTGGGTCTCTTGGGTTTCGCCTGTGTTTCTCATTTTTCTTGGCACTATTCTCCTGTGTCTTTGTTCAGACTGGCTTTTCTGATGCCTGTCAGAGTCCACCACTGATCATTACCTCAAAATGGCTGCTTCAATATGGCAGCCCCAGAGTGGTCACCTCATCCTTAGCAGTGTGAGTAGCTAAAACATTCTGCATCAGCTAAGAGCTTCACATCAAAGCTGGTGTTGGTAACTAAGTGACTCAATTTCTCCAAGTCCCCAGTGCCACAAAAAATGGGTTCAAGATCACACTGGTTTTGAGATAATATAGGTCTACAAGTACTGTGGGTCTAGAGAACTAAAATGAGTCTAGCACTGAAATTTCAGTCTTGGAATATTTTAGGTTGAATTCCCCTAAAAGAGAATCTGAGACACAAGATATGGGTGCAAGTAATTTAGCCGAGAAGTGCTTCCAGGAAGCAAAGTGAAGAAGAGGGGAGATTGAGATGGGGAATGAAGGAAAGTCAATATTTTGTGTGCTTTGAGTTGCTTATTTCAGTGGGCGACTGGAGCTCAGTCTCACTGGACGTTTTCTAAGGAATTGTGGAGACAGCACTTCAGAATATCCCTCAAGACGACTGAAAGGTGGCGCATTTACCTACTGACTCACGTCCACCATTGATTGGGGGGATGTTAGCTCTTCTATACTTCTTGCACTCAAGCTGGGCCTTCCACAGCTGCAGAGTCTTGGGCCAGGAGAGTGGAGAGGATGAAAAGTGAATTAAAATGTATTATGTGTGTACCAGTTCCCCATGATGAATGTAATGAGTATGTGCTGCAAACATGTACTAATAAAAATAAAAGCTATACAAACAGGATTTCAATCATATTTGACAACATACAGTAGATGAGATTGGTGAGTTTAGAAAGAAGAGGAGCAAGGTCTGAACATTAGAACCCAGAAGAAATAATAAAGAGTGACCAGGGAGGCAGGAGGATGAGGACAGTGGCACAGTAGTCAAGAGAGACATGATGGTCAAGAGAGAGATAGTCAATGGCACCGATGGTTGCAGACTTCAAATGGACTGAGGTCATAACTGACCTTGGCAGTAAGAATGCGGGCAAAGACTTTGCAGCCTTTAGAAATGAGTAGAGTTTTTGCAGAAAGGGAGATGGATAAGCCACTTTGGTTTTGAAGGGAAGGAGAGATCAGTTGGGAATGTGTGGCTGGGAGCAGTGGTATGCTGATGAATTTAACAACTGACTTTCTAGGAACAAAAGTGAAGTCCACATTTGTGGCCTTAGCTGATGTTTGTAGGGTCAATATTCCTGCCATGGTTGATTGTAAGCTACCAATGTGATGTTAAGTGTCTCGCAAAATCCCCTAATTTATAACAATCAGATCTTGTGTGCTGCTAAGAATTAAGCACATCACTGACTAAGAATTAGCTGCAACACATCATTGACTGGGATATTTTAAATTGCTGTTTTATTAATAGGGGAAATTTTTAATTGATGGGGCTGAGCCAACAGAGAAGGAGGGATGGAAGATATGGGAGCAAGAATCAGGTGAAATTATTGGGGCCGAATTCTAAGAGAAGTTGGAAGGGATAGAACAAAAAGCCTAACAACTGCTTTGGAATGGGATTGAGATGTGATGGAAGATCGTGAAGAGTTTGGAGGTGGAATGCAGAGGTACTGAGGGAGTGAAGCACATGTTTTAGAAATGGAGGATATTAACAGGTACCATCAGCTGAGAATCCAGGCAAGAGAAGGGAGCTGCAGACACACAGAACCAATGAGGGACATGCTGAGATCCACAGATTTGGGTCTGAGAACCAGCTCCCCATCTTACCCACTGAGCCTAAATTTCCCTCAGCAATAAAATGTGGATAACATATCTACTTCAAAAGATTGTCACAAAGATTAAATAGTTGTGAAGTGTGATTGCAATAGCTGAAAATAATAGCAGCTATCCTTTGTTGAGCACTTAACTATGTGCCAGGTACAGACTGAACACTTCCAAGACAATCTCATTTAATCCTCACAGTAAGCTCATGAATTCTGTTATGTCCAATTCAGCAAGCGAGAAAAACCACCTCAGAGAGTTCAAGTTACTTTTCTAATCACACAGAACTAGTAGCTAGTAGAGCCAGAATTTGAACTCAAGAAGTCTGGCACCTACATTAGTAGCTGCACTAAAGTGTGTCCCACAACATCTGACAAATGGAAATCAGTAGTGGAAAAGGTAACAAATGGCCCAGGAAATGTATTCAATTAGAGATAGATAAAAGAATCACTTCACAGTATTCACAGGTGAGATCAGAAATCATGAACTCACCCTGGTGCCAATCAGCATGGTCTATAAACGTTTGTCCAGGTGAAGGAGATGTTGGCTTCCTTCCTGGGAGCCTGACTTGACTGAGAGGGCTGGGGGTGCTGGCAGAGCCCCGAGACTCTGATGTAGGGAGGGCAGGAAAGACACAGAGAGGCTGAGCTGGGAGCTTTCACTTTCTTCCACTGAATCAGGCCTTGCCTATGTTATCTGGAAAGATGAGCCGAAGGCTCTTTGAAAATCCAGCAGCGGCAACCCAACAGTTTTTAATGGCAGTCAGGGTTCAGCCTATTCTGCTCCAAGTCAACATTACCAAGATGTATTGGCAAAGAAGTGATGCTCTTGATATCATTCCTTCTCATTCAGCTTGGAATGGGAAAAAGAGGCAATTCTTATGTGTTTTGGAAACTTGAAGCTGTGACACTGGCCCTCAGTGGCTGTCACCTAGTACCACAGAGATAGCAGTGGGTGCTGGGTTCCAGACACCTGGTCCTGCTTATCTCCCAAGTCCATACCAGCTTTGGTAGCATGACTGTTTGGCCACTTCGGGGCAGCTTATTCTAAAAGCCAAAAGCTACGGAGATCTACATACAGACGCTCAGCCTAGGCATTCTGCTTCTTTGAGAAACTCTGCTTCCCACATAGCAAGGAAGGAAGGCACGCAGAAAGCTACCTGATTTTTAGTGCCAATGGAGATGTGAAGTGTGCAATTTTATTTACTTGCTCAGGCTTCTGGTAAATCAAGGCTAGAGTTTCATTTAGGAGCAGCTGTCAGAAAAAATTTCAGTGGGCTACAGCTTCGCCTCTGGGGAGAACACCGGAAGGGTCAGGTGAGTGGGATGTAGGGAGCTGGGAGTTACTTCTCATCTTCTGTAACAAAGAGGTTGCAGACAGGTCCAACAATTGTGTATATAGCAAACTATCTCATAGTTTTAATGAAAAAATGATACTTCATCTTTCTAATGACAGAGAACTTGGAGGTGGCTTACAGTAATATATGCCTTTTTAATACATGGCTCATCATCTCAGGGCGACAGCAATATGAAGGATGGAGCAGCAGACAAAAGGTTAATAGAGCATTGGGCCTGTTTTAATTGAATAAATGACTGAGGGACCCCATGGCAGATGGAATGGTAATAATATTACAGACTGTAAGCGTGTTCTGGAGACTTACTATTCATTTGAGGGTCGGGAAACAGGCATCGAACTATGTTACAAAACCTCAACAGGAACTGGAATTCATTCCCAAAGAGGTTAAAACGCCATGTGACATATTTTTCAAAAAGGATATATAGACGTGTATCATACTAAAAATCCACCTCTCTCCTTTCTATTATTCTTAATTTGCTATTACCTTAGAGAAACGAACATACTATGTGTTGGCCCAATTTGTATCATTTCTTTTTGTCAAAGTGTCTAAACCAAATTTGATTAGATTTGCAGTTAGACTAGTTATCTTTTTGGGCAAGTTTTATATTTTTCACTTGGCCGATAGAAAAAATACTTTATCCACAAAGATTATTTTCCGGAAGGATCCGGTGTGAAACAAAATCAGTTGCTTTTGACTAGTTGAGGATATAAAAATGAGACTACGGGTGAGGAAGTGTTTATTTCTCCTTTAGCTCAGTCTTCATGGAACTGCATTTGCTCACGCTAGAGTTTTCAAACCCCCCTGGTGCCCCTTGGACGCTGAGCTTTTTGAGTGGTGTGGCACATAAGCCATCGTAAGGCTGCGACAGGAGACTGACTCAGCCCCAAGTAGACTGGGGCAAATATTTAACCTCAGGCCTTTCACGTGTGACTTCCCCAGTTCTTCGTGACCACACAGGATGAGCCCAGCATGTTTCCACACTGCTCCTGAAGACACCCCGTCACCCTTTACACAGAAGGAGAGAGACAGTGTAATGAGACCAGTGGGGTCAACATTGAGCATTTCCTGAATACGAGAGCCCGGACAAGGCAGGAGATGCCCGGGCGAGTCAGTGTCACATCCCAGTGCAGAGCTCACAGTAATAAAGCAACCATTGCCAGAAGCACTGCGGTGCTTCTGGGTCCTGCCAAGCCCCAGAACAGCACTTTTCCAGGCTGAATTACCAGGACATGCGCCCTCAGCAATCGGCTTGCACAAAAACCTGAAACATTTTAAGGACACTACTGCTCCTTAGGAGCCAATTTAGAATTTATTTACACTAATGATAACTCGAAATTTGTCTGCTAAATACCAGTCTAGAAAAGTGACTGTGCGAAAACTATGCTGGTTCCAAAAGTGACACGGGGCGTACAGTAAGGACGGTCGCCCCCAAGCACAACCTGGCAACCAGACAACCAGACCTCTTTACAATGTCCCAGCAGGTCTCGTAAAATACAATACACACCTGCTCTGCCCTGTTCCACCTTTATTTCATGGAAATACTATGATGTTTAAAGACAGTATAATCAGTTTGTCTTGCTTTAAAACAATCATAGAGTTTCTATACTCCATTCTTCCTGGATCTTGAGAAACTCCAAAAGATAAATGGGGGTGGAAGGATCCACTTCAGCTCTCTGAGAAGTTAAAATTCCATATTTTGCCCAATAAAGCCAAAATAGACAAGAATGTGAGTAACTGGCTTGAAAACACCTGTATGGATATTTTGAGGCCAGTTGATGGTTAATTTGGGGCTCATGCATGGGCTAGAAACCTTCCCCTGGAGAACCTGGGCCAGCATCCTAGCTTCTCTGTGCTGAAAGATAACTGTTCCCAACTCACTGTCAGCAGCTCGGGGACCTCAGGAAACTGAGATGTATGTGGACCCAATAGGAAACATAAAAATAATAAATGAAACTAATAATGCAAAAGGCGTTTGGGAAATCATTAGTCCCTTTTGACATAAGCAGTGCTGGAAGCCTTGAGGAAAGAAGGCTGGATTATGAAATGAAAGATGTAAATTGTAGAAATTGGAGTCATAAATTTTCCTTTGGAAGAAGAGGGAGCTTAGATCTCTGTTCAGAAGGACCCCAGTTCAACCAGAAGGTTCAATCCAGGGAGAAAGCTGCCCACTGCTATTTCCCTAAAGGGTCCAGGGCTCAGGAGCAGGGAGCTGTGGGGAGAGTGAGGGGGACAAGCAGCCGGACTTGCAATCTGATGTCCTCGTTAAATGGAATGTGCTGCTTGTGTGGGAGCTACGGGAGGCTGATGACAGTGTAGGGTGACAGCTCCTTGTTAGTTCTTCCCTTTTTCAGTGAAGGCCTCTCTGCCACTGTTCCCTCCTCCCCTGAGAAGCCAAGCAAGGAAATGATGCCATGGTGGTCAAGGGGGAAGTCTTGACAAGGACAAACAGGAAAATCTAATGAGGCAAATCTGCTCGGATTTGACCGAAATGTTTTTCCAGTGAGCGCCGGGCTGCGGGATGAAAATATGAACATATCTGGGCTGTTTTGCTTTTAAAAAGGGAGAAAGAAGTGATGGCGGGTGAACTATCTGTGAAGAGGAGGCTGCTTTTTCAACTTCCCTGTCTCTGTTGAGGTCTTCTGATCTGAGTAGAGGTGTTTATTTCATTGCGTTTCGTCATTTTCCATTCAAAGTGCATTAGGCAGACTCAGATCTTCTTTAGGATGCAAAGAAACCCAATCTCACCAAATTTCAAGCTGTCTTTGAGGCAGTTGGAACTCAGCCTAGACTCATCTCTCCTCCATTCCCTCAGAGCTGGGCCTGGTCCTTCTGAGCTGCCCCCTCCTTCTGTCTAGGATGCAAAGGGTACAAGCAGTCTGGGATACACAGCACTCCCATGGCATATTAAGCATCCTGTCCTGAAGTGACCATCAACGGGGCGGGCCAGGTCCTGTCCTAGGCTCATCAGCTCTGTACATGCCTTCATTTATTAACTTCTCATTCATTCAGAAAAGCTATGCAGAGTACCGAGTAAGTGCCAGACACTGGGTCTCTAGTAGTGAGGCAGACATGACTGACGTGGCCATGGAGTTGTGTGCAATGAACACCTATACATGTTGAGTACCTGGGGTAAAATGGGAGGAGGAAGCATTCCTGCCCTGCAAAGAGCTCTATCCAGTTGGGGAGATGATGCTGAGCTCTACAGGTGAGGGGACAATCCCAAGGCAAAGCATCCCTACTTCACAGAAGGCAGCTATGGCTCGATGGATGTAAGTCTCTTGCTCTTTCTGGCTGCAGGATGCAGGAAGCACCTTTCAAAGTGCTTTCTTCAGGGAACACCGGCCACCATTGGGCCTGCAATGTCTCTGCACCCTGAGAGCCACTGAACAGCCCCAAAGTCCCACCGGTCGGCAGGTGGAGTCCTTACAAGGACTGATGTCATCATACCATCTCATATAAACCAGCCATCATTGTCTACAGCTGCTGTAACAAGCAACCACAAACTGGGTGGCTTAAAACAATAGAAAGCTACTCTCTCTCACAGCTTTGGGAGCTGGAGGACAAAAATCAAGGTGTCGGCAGAGCCCTGCTCCCTCTGTGACTCTCCTCGGACTCTCTCTTGCCTTTTCCAGCTTCTGGTCGTCAGGCCTCATCCTCCACCTGCAGCCGCATCACTCTAGTCTCTGCCTCTGTCATTGCCTGACCTTCTCTCCATGTGTTTCAGTCCCTGTGCCCAAATTTCCCTCAGCTAACCAGGATGACATTCACACTGGATTCAGGGCCCACCCTGTTCCAGGATGGTCTCAACTAAGTACCTCTACGATGGCCCTATTTCCAAAGAAGTCATATTTTGAGGTACTTGAGGGTTAGGACTTCAGTATATATTTTGGTGGGAGCCAGTTCAACCCATAGCACTAGACCGTAGGGCTGAGATCGCCAGGAGTCTCCAAACCCGTCATGCTGTGGCGGGAAGAGAAGCAGAGCACTGCGTACCAGAGGACAACTTTGATCAACATTTCCCGCATGGTTCTTCCCAAGCTCTTGATCCCCTCATCTCAAATCGTTGTACCTGTTTTCTTTTTTTTTTTTTAATTTGTAGTTGCAGCCAAATCTTTTGAAAGTGCTGCTTAGTTCCATTAAATTTCTACACATTTCTTCCTCTAATATCTATTGTACACATACCCTTTGAAAAGCACTATGCAAGGTACTATGGGGGCTCCAGAATTTTTTAGAGATGTGCTTATCCAAAGTAATAGTGGTGAAGATAAAATAAGAAAACAGTTAACTTTTGGCATGTCGAGATTTTTAACTCCTGTGTTCTCCTGCCTGGGAGGTGAGGTGAAATCCAGGTGAGTGTGTGTTTGGTCAGGTGCCCTTCAGGATATGTGGGCTGAGGCAGCTTGTTTGGCCACCCAGGCGTGGGATTCTCTGCTGGTCAGCATCTATGCCTGACTGGTCAAAGTGGAGGTCATTGCCATATGGAGCTATTTAAATTGAATGTTAAATTAATTAAAATGAGATAAAATTATACATTCAGCTCTTCAGTCACACTAACTGCATTTCTGGTGCTTAGGAGCAGTTGTCACTACCCCCACTGGACAGCACAAATAGAGATTATTTCCATCATTGCGTGAAGTTCTGTCAGACAGTGCTATTTAGTAGTACTCAATGCAGTAACTGCAGTGCAGCAGTAAAGCCTCGTTGCTTTGTGAAAACAAAAGGGTTCCCAGAGGAAAGTGTGTGCTAGGGGAGAAAAGCAGAAAGAAAGCTAAGATAGTTCTTGGCTAGAACATCAAGGTAGCGTGGAAATCATTGTCCATGCCGATGAGTAGGAACTGTGATAGAGCCGCTGTGAAGGTCCTAGGCACATCCTTTGTGAACATTACAGGTCCACTGTGTAGCCATTGTGCCCTGCAGAAACTATCAAAAGCCACGATAGAGGGCGCCTCCAGCTGCATTGGGCAGATGGGGCCAAGAGTTACCCTCTGCCCCTGGCTGGAGAATCAGACAAATCTTTATGGAGAAGTAGATCTGACTTGGACCTGAAAGGAGTAGGATTCAGCCTCCAGAGATGGGGAGAGGGCATCACAAGCAGAGAGAAACCCTTGCTAGGCTTCCTAGATGCAAAGCAACAAGGGCAAGGGGCTTTTTCTTCTTCCTCCAGTTTCCAGAACATGTAGTGGTACATTTGAATTTTAAAACAAGCCTATAATATAAATGACTTATACTCATACATATACAAGGCAAATAAGACCTACAAATTCTAGATAAGATGCAAGGAAAGAATTCTCAAAGGGTCTGTTTCTCAAAAAGGCTGCCTTTTTAGGTACTATTAACAGCCTTCAGTTCCACCAGCTCTTTCTAAGGCTGTAGGCATTAGAGAGCAGAAGAGACTCTGCTTCTCCAGTCCCAGTTTTCCTTAGGAATCAGTCTCCTGTGCTAGCTCTTCCAGACCAAGAGGATAATTCTAATATCGGGCAAAGCACCTATTTAGTGTGCATTTTACCAGAGGCCAAACACCATACTAAATGTCTACCTGGGCGATTTTGCACTAAAGGTGACATTTCCTTGATTCCCACCTATGCCTTTTTGAACCTCACATCCTTCTTGAGGTGATTTTTTGTGACATTCTCTGAGAGCCACGGGCTGCCCTGCCCTCAGTGGCCCCTGCTAACCCTGGACTGTGGGCCGACTGTATCTAAGACTCTTGTCCTTTCACTAGTCTTCACGAGGAATCTGGCCTCACCAAGCAGTCCTTGAATGTTTCAGACCCTCAGGAAGATTTGGGGGAAGGTCACGTAGAAGGTGCTTTGTACACAGTCCCTCATGTTATTTGACCTTTTCTTCTCCACCCCATCCTTGGTTTCTCTACTGCACTCCCTGCCCCAGGTTTCAGTTCTTCCCAGTCCTTTGGGGCAGGCTTGGCCTGCCTCTGAAGCCTGGTACCCAATCAAACCCAAAGGAGCACATCAAGGCATTCTTTCCTCACCAGAGAGTCTGTCTTGTATGAGCTAAGAAGAAAAGAAAATGCCCTTTATCTTAGTTCATCTTTAGTTTCTCAGTCAGCCCTATGGTAGGCACAATTCTTGCTTTCTTTCAGAGAGGACGAAACTGGGGCTCAGAGGGAATACATGTTATGATTAAGCTTGTAAAGAAGGAAAGTGGTGGGGACAAGTCACAAACACAGGTTCCAAAACTAAGCCCAACTCTTACCACTTGCCTGAATGCATCAGGACCTTGTTCTGTGGCTGCTGGAAGAGGACTGGCGACAAAATATAGTCAAGATGCAGTGGGGCTTAAGAAAGCTCTTTCCAACCATTTAAAATGACATGGAAAAACAGAACATTCTGGAAGACATGCAAGATGTCACTTGGCAAGAGTTCTAATGAGGCTTCAGGCTCTGCCATGTACATCTAGGCTATGTCTGTTGTGGGCCAGGAATGAGGAATTTGGTCCATCTGTGAGTTAGAGAATAACTACTGTTGTTATTTAGCATTGATTAATTGTTCCTTCTGACCCCCAAGACTTTCCACACAGTTCTCAAATAGTCATTACACTTTGAGAATTGTCTCGGCCTTGACATTCTGGGTAAAGGAGCTGAGCTGTGAGCCCTTCAAGAATAAGCCAGTTCTGAGTGACCGTGCAAGAGGACCACACAGACAAGATGGCCCTGCCCGTAGCGGGACACTCCATGGCACCCTCACCCCCATTCTAGCTCACATCAGCTTCTGGCAGGTCACTATGGTGACCCGAGGGGAGGAACAGAGATCGCAGACATTCACTTCCTTAGAGAGGAGACCAGGCATCTCTGACAGTCTTCCGAGTTAAGGATGTCGGCGAATGCATAAATATTGCATACTTACTAATCGGGAAGGGGCAGCCCTTCCAGGGTTATCACAGCAGCAACACCTCAGCCACATTCGTACGGACTTGATTAAATGTAACATTGTAAAGGGAGCTGGGGCAGTGAATTTTCGTCCTGACATCCAATAACGCTCTCTGACCCTTTGGATATTGTCCTCCCCGGAGGTCAAAAGTATGAATAAATTATGGTTCTGACAACCTTGACATAGAGTAGAGGTGGGATGGAGAGCTCTCTGGGAAAAAAAAAAATCTGACATTACATTTGTGATCACAGAGAGTAAAGGAAAATCCATATCCTAATTTTGCTAAATTTAAGCTTGACGGGAAGACCAGAGAATAACCTTTGATGTGATGTTTATTCAGAAGGCTGGGGACTCTCGGAGCTCAAAGCCAAGAATCAGACTCCTTCATTCAATGGGAGGCGAGGAGTTAATAGCACCCACTGACAATTCTTATTGATTAGAAACAATCAGCCCAGGGACAGTGCCATTCAGGGAGTTGGCTGGGAAACAATATTGTTAAATGGTTAGTGGTGGTGCTTCCAGTTAGGTGAAATGTATGTCTGGAACATGGGGACATCCGTCATGCGCGCAGACCCTCATTTCCAGAGACAAAGGGGCCAAGGCCGCCGGCCTGCAATCTGCTGAGCCCGGAATTTATAGCAGTTGGGAGAAGGAAGGTTGTCTCTCGGTTTAGGTTCTGTCGGTGTATGGGGGAGGAGTGAAATCAAGGTCTGGAAGGAGAGGAGTGAATTACTCAGGTGGCCTTGAGGAGTCTGCCTTTGGGATATAGAGCAGAGGTCAATGGAAAGAGAGCATCCGTCTGTCCATCCATTCCAGCCGAGTTCAAAGACCCAGCACTGAGGACATCACACCTACCAGATTTGTCATTAAAGCAGCTGGAGACATGCCCAGACAGCAGCTCTACATCACTCAAAAGGCCAGACTGATGGAAAGACAGGGACAAACATACACCCTTGTCCTTGGACATCATGACTTTTATTTGACTGTGTCAATGACAGCACAGTGACCTGCTTAGCAACCACGGAAAGCTCCCCTCTCCCTGGATCTGAGTCCAGAAGCATCCGCATGCCCAGAGGCACAGACCCTAGGACACTGTGATCCAGCTCCTGACTGTCGGCAGCCCCGTTAGCATTCACATGTCACAGAACGGTGAGTAGATTTGAGGTCTTTCCTCAACTCTCCATCATTCCTTTCCCTGGAAATACCTCCTCTGGACACTTCCAAGCAGTAGAGGGCAGTGGTTAAGCATCCAGGCTGTGGAGTCTGCCCCCCTGTGTCCTAAACCCCTGTCTGTCTTCCTTCCGACCATCTGTGACCTAAACCTGGCTCTCCTTCTTCCCGGGTGGTGGTAGGTGCTCTGCTGTGCTGACAGATATCTCCTGAGGACCAAGGCCCTTCTTTCCCCAGGAGCAGAGAACAATGCCACGTCATGCCACACTGCAGCTGGCAGCAAAATGGCAACATCAGTTCTACTAGTCCTGTTTATGTAGGATGTGGATCATAAGTGGTTGCACTGACTTTAATTGTTTTATTGTTTTGCATCAAAGTGCTATTTATCTTGATTCCTGAGCTTGGTGTCCCCTCAAACTGTACACCTAGAATGAGGGCTTCGCTTCTCTCACTTTGGTTTTGGCCCTGGCAGAGAGAGTTGGCTGCTGATGGCTCAGTTGAACTCCTCTCTGGGAATAACCCTGGACCAGAGAGGGCGCTCATCCCACTGCATGCCCTTCAGACAAGAGAGGCAGCCCACAACTCTGGGTAGCCTGTACTGATCAATGAAGAATTCAAAGACCCAGTACCTGGATTCAGCTAGGACCACTCTGAAGGACTTCCCAGCCCCAGACCTCCCCAGGAGACTGGACGTATTGGTCTGCTTGGCTACCACACAATGTACAACACTGGGTGGCTTAGAACAGCAGAACTTTACTGCCCTACATTTCTGGAGGCCAGAAATTCAAAATGAAAGTATCAGTAGATCCATCCACTCCCTAAAGCTACCAGAGAAATATCTAATTCAGAGTTTACTCCTAGTGACTAGTAGTTCCTTGACTTGGGGCTGCCATAGCTCCAATACTTACCTGGGCTTCTCTTATAAAGGACACCACTAAAAAAAAAAAGATAAATAAATAAATAAAAGGACACCACCCACGTTGAATCAGGGGCCCACCTTACTCCAGTGTGACTTCAACTTATCTAATTACATCTACCAAAAACTTATTTCCAAATAAAGCCACATCCCAGGGTACTAGAGAGTTGCACACCCCAGCCCAACCTGTCCTTCTATCCAGGCCTGCCCATCCCCTTTAGTGTTATTTAAAAATTCTCATCTACTCATTATTCCATGTCCAAACTTCAATCTCATATCCATTTTCATTAGTGTATGTTTGTGAACCATAATAATTTCATTCACTTGGGAAACTATATATATGTAATCTTGGTCATTTTGATTCACTTTCCCCAGGTCCTGTTCTCCATTTCCCACAAAATCTACCCTCCTTGTTTCTTGTTTCCTACCATTTCTCTTTTATTTTGCTCTTTAAATTATTTATATTTTAAGTTTCTCATATAAGAGAAACCATGTGATATTTAACATTCTGTGTCTGATTAATTTCACTTAATTAGCATTATGGTCTCAAAATTTGGATTAACACTCGCACTCTCTGCTACCTGTGGTATTTTGGACTTGGATAAGAGGGCATCATGATTCCTTATTCCTTCCTCCCTGACTTCTGTGATTGCTTTGCTCTTTCCTTTTCTTCCTAGTTGGTCTTCTGGGCTTCACCCTCCTCTGATGCCTGGGGGCAGGGAAAGCAGCTGTGCCTCACCTGGAGCTGTCTGGGACTTTATTAACACTGACTCACCCACCACTCAATGCCTCTTGTGACAGGCTTCTGTTTAGGCACGTGTGGGAGTCACTGAGGGAATTCTGGTGAGGAAAAAAAAAAAAAAGGGTCCTTGACTGGGAATCCACCCCAGCCAGCTCCTGCCTCTAGCCGGGTATAAACAGCTCAAGCCCAGCTACCTCTCATTGTGTCTGTTGGCCCACAAGCAGCTCATGCAACCCCATCTCCAAACCATGGGCATTCAGGGCCCCTCACTTTTGCCTCCTCTCTGCTCTCCTGCCTTCTCGCCTTTTCTCAGTTACACATGGGGACAGGATCATAAGGTCTGCTGCATGAGTGTGGACAATGAGAAAGGCTTCCCAGACATCCATAATTTCCATGAGGGATTTCTAAAATCTCTATCACCTTTTCCCACATCCTGCAGAGAGGAGAGAATCCCAGTAGCCTCTGTGGGACCAATAATCCCCAGCTTCCTACTGCATTTCTCTCCCTGCTGCCTTTTGGTTCAGTAGTTTTCTTGTGCTGACTGAGGAAGGGAGGTCGTAAGGCTAGGGCTACATAGTTGGGTAGGAAGTAGAGTCACTTGGCCACTTCTTAGTGGACCATTTATTGGGACATCCTGACACCCATTTGTTTGCAGTACTCTTTAGAAATTTTGTCATCACTATGGGTCCTAGTAGCTGATTCTGACACCACTACATCCTGCTGTAGGATTTTCCAGGGGACCTGATGCCCATGCCCCTGGGGATGGTCCCTACAGGCAATGTGTCTGCAGCCCTAGTCTCCCTCCATAATGACAGGTTGCCATTGTTAGTCACCAGGATCATGGCCTCAAAGAGAAAGTGACCTATACTTTCACCCAGACTAAGAGACATTCTCTGTTAATTCACATGGCTTCCAAGATATGCCCAGCCTAATGATCTTCAAGAGCATCAACTCTGACACAGGCTGTTTTCTGCATATTTTTTGTGCTTCCTGAATCTAGAACACTATTTCAAAGTGACCAGTACACTCTTGGCCAGGAATCAGGGATGGATGACAACCAGTTTGGGGCCAGAGGATCTGCCCTGGTCTCCACCCTAGCCCAGCCAGGGAATTCCTGTCAGCCTGAGGTCTGGAGTGGTCTGCAGTGCAGACTCCAAGCACCAGCACTATCCCCAACTTGGTCTCAGAGAAGCCATCGTAATCACCATCACTACACTAGACATCATTTTTGAGCCTCTATGATGTGCCCCAAACTGCAAATGCATTGTTTCCTATCATTTTCTCAGCCCTCTAAGATGGAGGCATTATTGCATGTCTACTTTTTCGGAAGAGGAAACTGAGTCTGAGCAAGTTTAAATCACTTATCAGAGGTCAGAAATCGCAGCAGCCAAGTCCAGATTTGTGCTCAGCTCTCTGACATTAAAGTCAAAACTCTATCCTGCTGTCTCTGGGACTCCCACCCTCTGGGGGAGAGAACAGTGTGTGGCGGCAGAGCAGCCGTCACCACCCCCAGTACAAGCGGAGGGACAACAGAGCTATCCGAGAGAGAAGGGCAGGTCTCCAGGGCTGTTTTGCCCCTGGCTGGGTCCAGCCTGCTGGATTCATACCCAACCCCCTCAGTCAGACACTCTCCGGCCTCTTCTCTTGCAATTTTCAAAAGGTGAGAAATCAATCCCCAGCCAATTCGATTTCCTTTGAATTCCAAGCACATATGTTGAAAAGGAATCACAAATGCAGGGTGAGAGCTGTGGACTCTGGCAGGGTCAGCATGTGTGAAAGGGTTCAGTAAATGTTTCTAATTTGGGTATGAAGTGTTTCATCACTCATTTAAATTTAGAAGCACTGCTTGGATGTGCATACCTACTAACCTTTCAATGAGCTAGAAATAAAGAAGAGAAAATCAGAAACTTGATTATATCTGATTTATTCCTTAGGAAAACACTGTGTGGGAGTCAAGAAAATAGACTTGACCCGAAATCAGTAGCCCAAATCCTTTCCATCATACATAGCCCAAAGTTTCCACCTTCCATGTCTTGGTTTAATTCTTTTTAGTGTCTCTTCTAGTACTGGCCTAGCTGTGGTACCTCTTCCTCTACCCTTATCTCTCCACCTCAACTTCAAGTCAAGTTCTTGGCTGAATGGCTTTCTCTTCTTGACACCTATTCTCACATTAGCCCAAGATTAGAAATGGTGGATTTCATAGGAACTTCTTCCTGAAATTGATCTGTGGAGAAAATATTGCTCCCCAGCACCCTTTTCCATAGGGTTCTCTGTAGAACAGGATGGTTCTCTCTGCTATTTCAGATAACTATGACTAAAACCCAAGAAAGACGGAGGAACATGAGAGAGAATCCCAAATGGGCTTTCTACAGAGCGAATCCTCTCTGGAAACAAAGAAAGCCTGAATGAACAACACATAGTCTTCCTTCCAGGGGTAGAGCAGTTTCCTCAAATCCCACCCAAGCCTCTCCCCAGACGCTAGGAGCTTAGTTCTAGAGACTGGAGTGAAATACAACATTTAACCTCCCCTTGACCCAGTAGCAAATTATGGACAATAGGACCCAGTGGATTGTGGAGTCTCGAGCTAGACTCAATGGCTAAAGTCCCAATCTGCCACGTACTATCTATGTGACCTTCGGCTAGGAGCTTAATCCCTCTGAGTTTGGGTGAGGAGACTCGGCCTTCCTATAATGGGACAGTGACACATGCAGTTTTATCAAGGTTGAATCCTAAAGCCAGTCCCTAAGGAAGAAGTCACTGGGCCAGAGATACTCTTGGCCCTTAAGTCAGTCACGGTTTAGCAATAGATCAACATGACCTTTCTCACCACACGGAGATCTTCAGTCCATCAAGAGAGGAAGCGGCTGCGCTGCCTTCAGGGCCGGGCTAAAACACTGTAATTCTACTCCCCAGAGTGAGATGTTCACACTTCGGAAATCACGTAGGAACAGGGTCTAATGGGGGAGGAAAGGAAGCTGTGTCTCCTATCTCACCCTCCCCGAGGCAGACCATCTTCGAGTGGAAGAAGGAAGAATAATCCTCTTGATTTAATCCCCACTTTCTTGAGTGCATGTGCTTTGTTATGGGTTGATTTGTGTCCTTTGCAAAAAAGATAGATCCAAACCCTAACTCCCAGTACCTCCACACATGACCTTATTTGGAGATCAGATCTGTACAGAAGTGCTCAAATTAAAATGAAGTCACTATGATGAGTCCTAGTGCAATATGACCAATGTCCTTATAAAAGGGGGAAATTTGGACCCAGAGACATGTACAGAGAGAAGACCAGCTGAGACACAGGGAGAAGAGGGAGACATCTACGAGCTAAAGAACCTGAGGAGACCAGAGGAACAGAGTCTTGGAACAGAGTCCCCCTCACACCCCACACAGGGAGTCAATCCTATGGACACCTGAATTTTAGACTTCCAGCCTCTAGAACTGTGAGACAATAAAGTTTTGTTGTTTAAGCCAGTCAGTCTGTGGTACTTTGTTATAGGAGCTACCAGGAAGCTAATATACAGTTGGGTTTATATAAATCAAGTGTACTTTTAATGGATTCCCCTGAAATAGTGCACAGGGGTTTGGTGAAGATCAAATGAGTTAAAGTATGTGAGGTACTTAGTTCAGCTCCCAGAACATCATTAAACAGTCACCGTCAGCTCTAATGACCATTACACCTTTAATTTAGGCAAAGAGCTATGAGATTTTTGGTACTAGTCAAATAGAAGGGACATCTCCCTGGACCCCAGTTTTCCCCTAAGCAAAATGAACGTCTGGACATGTGTGTTTCCTTCAGCGCCGAAGCTTTGGGATTTTACGGTGCGTGGGAATTACAGGCACCAGACCAGATGCTGCACCTGGACTTCGGGGTCTGCTTGACCTTGAAGGAGGCGCCCAGCAATCACACCTATAACTATTTCAAGGTCACTCTGTGCTGACCAGAGGCTGATACGCATTGACCTCTTTTGGTTTGTCATGCAGAAACAAAAAAATTAACAGGACAACATTTTGTGTTTTGAAATTGCAACCTAATACCTCTCCTTTTTTCTATTTCTTAGCTATAATTGCTTCTCTTCTCTGCTTCGTGATGTTTGTAGGAAAAGTTGCTTTTTCTACTGATTCATATCTTTTTCCAGATAGAAAAATGTGGGTTCTGTTATATTCTAAAACGTATTCAGCTGAGTGAGGCTGAGACATTGGAGAGCCCTCACCCTATAACCCCCAATCACTGCCAAATACCACATTCCATTTCTTAATATTGTTGTTTCCATAAACCTAAGGATCTCTGCCTCATTATTAGCTGGGCCTGCGGTAGGACGAAAATGCAACGCTCTCGCTAGAGGGTGGTAAAACAAACTCCTCTCCCCCAGGCCTCAGTTCCCCACCCACCCCAGGTGGACGACTCCCAAAGAATTCCAGTTTCCATGCCTAGACATGCTCAGTCTGGACTTGGGGAGAGCAAGAGGCCCCCGCTGAGCTGCCTGGCGAATGCGCTGGGTCCCTTCCAGCTAGAATGGGGATGGCTGCCATTAACCTCCAGTGCTGCAGGTTGTGCACCTGACCTCCACCCTCGCTGAGACTATTTCCAGACCCTGCCGGTGGCAACAGAAGATTATGGGCCTCTCTATTAACACTCAGCTGGAGGTGAAAGTGGTCAAGAGGAAGAAGAAGGGGAGGAACAGGGCTGTGCAGGGGTTGTCATGCCTGGGAACTGGGAAACAGGCAGCGGAAAGCCTGTCCAAGCTGGGAGGCCACAGGTGATACTGCTGTGCTGAACCAAGGCTCCAAATCCCCATCGAACACACCACTGTCCCATCGGACTTCACTTAACAACACACAAACACAAAGAGAAGCTCATTAAGAATTTCAAGACTCCGCAACATGGATCATCCAACCCCAAACACGTGGCATTTCCGAGCACAGGCCCAGTGGTATGCAAGGCCAAATGCCCAGCCTACTCATTGTTTACAACAAAGGGGATCAGAGCTCATTGCTTGCGCACTGTGGAACCACGGCGAAGAGTAGACGCCTAGGCCTCGGAGGTGCTCCCGCGTACACACAGGCCGCTGTGTACACCACAGCAGCCGGCCCTGGTGAGGGCTTGGGGAGTGCAGCCGTCACCATAGAATGATGGATTTCCAGCAGCAGTGTTTCAGAAGACTGCTCCAATCCTACGAGGTGCTCCCGTGAGTCTGGTAAAGGAGACGAGGGAAAGGAGAGGAGAGAAATTTGTACACGCACAGAGATCCGTTTCTAGGGGCTGGGGCAGAACCGGAGAGCATCACACTTCTGCCTACTGAAAATTGAAGCTGTGTGGTTCAGCAGTCAAGAAGACGATGTGCTGTGGTTCCTTAACATGAAGAAAACAGACATCTGGTGTGGGATGGCACATAGAGGCAGGGACAATGGCAAGAAGTAATTCATTTGGGGAAAATTAAGCTTGTTGTCTGTGAGTTTAAATATCCACTTGGATAGTCAGAATGCTTTGGAATCTAATGCTTGAACGTATTTTGTACTTGTCACACAATACAAAGGGGAGAATTCAGTCAACACCTTAAGCCTCTTAAGAGATCTGTGTCGACTCTAGCCATTATCTCCATGACTAGGATGAAGCCGCAGCGCATTGTGTTGGCCCCTTGAAAAACATGCCTTGACCATCCAGGCCTGGTCTGGCCACAGGCACCCTGGGCACACCAGCTCAGGCCACATGCAGGCGACAGCAGATGTGCAAGAGGAAGCCGCCAAGCCCGCTCCCAAGTGATTTTGCAACACTTTAATACATCACCATTGTGGCCCCTGTCACCCTTGGCAGCAGATATGATTTTAGCTGCCAGGCAGCTGACAGAAAACAAAACATAATTTACAGCCAAATTCAGCCAGCAAAAATGCACACCTGGCTCCCAGCAGCATGCTGGACAAACACACCCAAGGGAAGGATGGCCCTGGGGCGGCCAAGAGTGGGTGAAACCGCCCTCCCGGGGCTAATCACTGCTTGCTGTTGAAGGAAAGGGAAAATGGGATGTTGCTAAATCTTGCAACTATAATTTCTGAAATACACTTTGGGAATTTCATTACTAATAGTACATTCCACCATGATAATACTGTTAGCAATGAATTGCCTACTGAAGTGAGAAAAAAATGTTTATTTTTTGCTAATTCCAAAGAGGAAAATGATACTTTATTTCACTGCCTGCTTTGCAAACTGAACCTTCTAAGTGGCATGGGGGAATGGCCCTGTGCTCTTGGAAAAGGACTCAATTTTAAAGCTCTAAATTCTTACCCTGTCTTCTTGGGGTCTCGGTCATGATCGCTCAGAATCGAATGGTGTGAGCATGTATATATACATGCTTGTGTGTGTCCAAAAGGAGGGCAAATATGCATCAAAAGTAACTGGAATGAGCCAGAGACTGGATGATGGGAAATCTGAGCTATTTGTGAAAATAGGAGTTGTTTCCTGGATGATTGTTTTAAAGGATGCTCATTGGCTATGCCAGGGCTCCAGGCACTAACTACAGAGCAGGGAAACCTGGCATCTGCTCCTGTTTGTTCTTCATTCCTTGTGAATTACCATTTGATACAGGGCAATGATGAAGCGTAGTTGTAACTGAGCCAGTCAGGTTGTTCAGATTAAATCTGGGTTTTATCACTTACTAGCGTTACAACATTGAACAAATCATCTAATCTTGCAAAACCTTAGTTTTCTGATCCGTGAAATGGGAATGAAAAGTACACCTACTGCAGAAGGTGCAGAATGAAATGAAGTAAAGTACATGACAGTGCAAGGCATAGTGGCCAGCATGGAGTAGCTGCTCAACAAATGGTACCATATGTGCAGTGTGTTGGTTCATTCGGCAAGCAATGGTTGGACACCTCTTATGTACAGGCACATAAACCTATGTAGAGGAGAAAGAAACAGGCCCTGTCTTAAAGGAGCTCAGCAACAAAGCAGACAACGCAAGGTGAGCAGCGGTAAGACCCAGGAGAGTAACATCTGGGCACAGTGCTCTGGAGTTAAGAAAACAGGAAGGGAAAGGTTCAAATCAGGGAAGTTGGAGTTGATATTAAGCCCCGAATAAATTATAGACATAAATAAGGGTTGAAAAGTATAAGATACTCTCAAAGCCAATGAGATAAGGATGGTGGTGGTGGTGACGTGGGTAAGAGAAAGATTCCTGGAGACTTTGTAGTTTGAGAAAATCGTGTTCCAGCTTCTTGGAAGATCACGTGGGGCTTGAGACTTGTACTGTGATTTCAAAGTCCCAACTCCCCTGTGTTGCAGGCTTTCTGTGGAAACACCCTCAATGGCGCACACGCTTATAAAAGGGAGTTTGAAGAAGTATAGGGAAAAAGTGGTACAGGACAAAACCTTGTCTCCCCCTGGAACGTCCCCACTGCTAGCAGGGCTGCTGCAGAGACTCTGGGGATCCCGGAACCACAGGGAACGAGAAGCCCAGCACAGTCTATGCAGCCACCAGATCTCCCGATGGCTCCATTCTGAATCACAAGTTTGACCACAAATAGCCTTGATTTTGTGTTTTAAAAATGCATTCCTGTTTGTGTATCATCCAATAAAACATCCATGCCTATTTATACATGTCTGGAAGAGATAAAGGAGGGGATTTGTTTATAAACATGGTATAGACAGAGATTGTCGTCTTATCGCTTCATTCGCTTAATCCTTGACAAAACATTTATTGAAGAGTGTCAGGGGCCAAATCGTGTCCTCAAAAATTCATACTTTCAAGTTCTAGTGCTAGTATCTTACGATGTGATTGACTATATTTAGAGTCAGGAACTTTAAAGAGGTAATTAAATTAAATTGGCACCATTAGAGTAGGCCCTAATCCAACATGACCTACCTCCTTATAAGAAAAGAAAATTGGGACTGACATTCAGAGAGAAGAGAAGAGGTGATGTGAGGATAAGGGGAAAGACAGCCATCCACAACCAAAGGAGAGAGGCCTTGGAAGAACCAAGCCTTGCTGATACTTTTACTTCACACTTCCAGCCTCCAGCACTGTGAGAAAATAATCTTTTGTCTTTGAAGCCACCAGGTCTGTGGCATTTTGTTATGGGAGTCCTTGAAGACTAGTATGTAGGCCGCCATGTGCCAGGACTTGCGAGGTCCTGGAGATCAAGAGAAACAAAAAACACTGTACCACATCAGAGAATGCATAGGCTAATGAGGGAGGCAAAATGTGCAGGCCAGCATGGTGGGTGCAGGGCAAAAGCCGCAGCACAGAGCCGTGGGCCACAAAGAAGAGCAAGCACGGCTCCATACTGGGGCTCCTGTTCAAATGACTCAAACCCAAAAGTGCAGCACAACCCGCCTCATTCCTCGGCCCCTGTTGTGTGTTGGCCAATCTTTAATTAATGAGTCATGTCTCCTGGTGTAGCAGGTAGGTTATTTACTGATTGGATTTGTCTTTTTGGCAGTAAATAAGCATTAAATTCATGGGACTGCAAGAAAGTCTTAGCTTTTTTATTCCATCTGGCAGCCTGGTGAGAGGCAAAGTCACCTGCCTTTCCAGACAGGCGATCGATGAGATCACGAATGTTTGAGTAGAGATAGCAACAAGGTGAAAGGAAGAAGGAGAGGAGTGGGGGGAGGGGCCTGTGTCCAAATTTCACACGACTCAGGAGAAAAGGCCATGTCCACAGAATGTCCAAACAGCCACACGTCATGTGGATAAATGACCCCCAAGGAGCCATCGATTCCAGAGAGCTGCCTGAGGCTCTCTTCCTGGTCACATAGCCTTCCACAAACCTACCCTAGAGCCAGAGGCAGTGTGTCTCAAGCAAGTGAAAATGGGCGCAGCGGCGTCCCATCTTTACCTGACCACAGACCAGAAGACTGCCCCTTTCCCCTGAAGCAACACCCCATGAAGCCACCTCTCAGCACCTTCAATCCAGCCACCAATATCTGTACTCAGCAACCTACACTCTGTCCCTGTTGGAGGTGGGGAGCCTCAGGGTGGATGGAGGGTTTCAGACTGGCGAGTGAGCGTGTAGCACTGGACAAGAGCTACACCCGCAGATTCTCAGGCCCGACCCAGTGACCAGAGAGAGGTCCCGAGTGGGCTCCAGAAGCCACACTTTTTAACAAGTCCTGAGTGATACTGGTGGGCCAGACTTGGAGAAATGTTCATCCAGCAGGATCCTTTAAAATACAGGTGAGAAATAAAGGCTGCAAAAAGCATGGAAATGTACCTGAGATCATAGAGCTGCCAGGAGTAAAAACCATCAGATCTCTGTTATTCTGACCAAAAGTAACAATGTCAAACTCCAGACAGTCAGTTTAGAGGTCCACAGAGATTTGCCTGTTTCCCCAGGGTCAATTACCTCTCTCCACTTCCCGAACTCTTCCTTAAAAATGGAACAAAATCAGAGGGAGATTCGAATATAGGAAAATATTTCTTTGAATGAACATTAGACATGCTCAACACCTTTAAATTATATTCATTTATTTTCTTTGTTCCCTTCCCTTTCCATCTCCCGTCCATTCCAGAAGATTTGTGACAGTACATATATTGTGTCTGTAGTTGTTGGAATGAGCAAAGGTTTGGTCCAAGATAGACAGTCGAACAACTAAATAACTTTCAAAATTCAAATTCACACAGAAACTGGAATTTTGGCTCAAATGAACATGCTAGGTCATTAATACTCATGTTCCTATCAGTCTCTATTTATGACTAGGTAGGTGCCATAAGCTTTATCTAACAAAAGACCATTTTATACACATCCATTTAGGATTGAGAAAATAATCTTTTCGGGATTATCAGAGGAATCCAAGGTGGAGGTGATTTCCCCTGCGTGGGCTTGAACTTGGGAAGACTTTCAACATAATGGTTGACATATAAAAGGCATTTGTAATAATTGCTTAGGCACTAATGACAGTTTAGACAATAAGAAGCCTAGTTCCGAACTTCCTTAATCAGCAGTGTTTGCTGTGACTAAGGGCTGGGTAGACAGCAGGTACTGACTTTGCCTAACCTTTGACTTGTAATAAAAATGCAATAAAGTAATTGGTTAAAATAGAGACATGTCTGATAAAGAATGTTTGCTTTTTAAAGTAACTGGTTAAAATAGGAGTATATCTGATAAATGAGTTTATGGAGGAGTAGAAGGCCGGGCCTTACTAATTAGTCAAGATTCTGTTTCCTACATGGTTTCTTTCTTTACTTCTTTGAAGAGAAATGAAGCAATGAAACAACGAAAATACTCCACAGAATTAACCATTAACACGTGTCATCAAAGAATAGACAGCGTTGACATGCTGTAACACATCTTAAAAATCCCTCACTTTACAACAGAAGATAAAGAATTGTACAGAACACTGAGTCACAAAGCCACGGTTCGCACCAGGACACCAATACACTTTGACCTTCTTTGCCATAAAGTAGAAGACAAATGCAGGAAAGCAGACTTTCCAAGCCTTCCCCTCTCTCAATTCACTGCAGAGTTGAAAGTCCATGGTTGTCTTTATCACTCTTATTTCCCTTGAGAACTTGCTGTGCATTAGATTCATTTTTTAAAGTTTCAATTTTTAATTAAAATTTTATTTCTGAGCAAGTATATATATGAAGGATGATATTTGATATAATTATGAGCAGATCAGGGTATATCACACGTCACAATCATAATCAGAATAACTAGAACAAGGCTGTCACAAATGAGCATGCGTTGACTGCTCCCTCTCTCATGGCCCGTCGAGTAGCAGTTAACGAACCCGAAAGGCAAGCATGTTGGCTCTGGGACTGGACAGACTGGCGGCCCCAGAACCAGGATTTATGGTCCCTGCGCTGCTCTCAGTTTGCTCATAGTGACCAATTTTAATGCAGTTTCTTAAGGTTATAATCTTTTCTTGCTGGGGTAAACTCTTGTTCCCAGAATCCCTCAACCTGGGGCTAGTTTTTTTTGTTTTTTTTTTTTGAGACAGGGTTTTGCTACGTAGTCCAGGCTGACCTGGAAGCAGCCTTCTTCCTCCTGCAGCAGTGATCCTCCTGCTTCGGCCTCCCAAGTGTGGGGATTGTAGAGGTGCACCACCATATCTGGCAGTGGGCTAATTTGATGGGAAGAATTGTAACAATCATTGGTGACCCATTCTTATGTCAAAAGAGCTGTTCTTGGAACTCAGCAGAGAGAGGAAAATCCCCACTCATGGTGCAAGCTTTTGGGGCACCCGAGCCTGGCAGCATCAAATAGTACCTGCAGACACCGAGAAGCCTCACCATCCTGAGCAGATCCTGCTTCCGGCACCTCTACATGAATATGATGCCCTTCCGGGGGGAAGCAAGCCACCCTGCAAAACTTTTAAATGCCTGATACTTTCAAATCCAACTATGTCATGTGCTATTTTTCCCAAACAGATGTAATTTTTAAAAACATAATTTAAATTTTAAATAATTTAAAATTTAAAAGATATAATTTCAAGGCTGCCTTTTGCTGAGAAATCTCAATCAAAACACAATTAATCAGAATATTTGGCTAACTGGATATTTCCTTTTGAGTAAAATTTTTTCACATATTTATTTTAGGCAAGAAATGCTTAAAATCTACTCTTTTCTCAAGTTTCAAGTATACAATTCATTGTTAGTAACTATAGTCACCATACTGTACGGTGGGTCTCTTGAACTCATTTCTTCTGTTCTTTGGCCAGCATCTCTTCATTTCCTCTTACCCACGCTCCAGTATCTGTCGACTACCATCCAACATCCCTGTTCTCTGCTTCTGAGTTCAATTTTTATAAAGACTCCACATATGAGTGAGACCACGAAGTATTTGTCTTTCTATTCCTGCTTGTTCCACTTATCACAATGTCCTCCAGGTCCAAGGATGCTGTTGCAAATGACAGATTTCCTTTTTTTTTTTTTTTTAAGGCAGAACAGTATTGCATTGTTTGTTTTATATATATTTTTTTTCTGCATCTATCTGTCAATTGGTGGACACCTAGGATGATTTCATATCTTAGCTATTGTGAATAATGATGCGAGGAACATGGGATTCCAGATATCATTTGCCACACTGATTTCATTTCCTTTGGATAGCTATGATTATACAATGCAATGGATGTTTAAATTTTTTTAAAACTTTGATAAAATAAAAAGATACCTGTCGTTAACACTCCCAAATACTCCCATTTGCTTCAAACACACTTATTCCATCATTCTTGCCACTTTCTGAAGCAGTTCTGGACGTCCTTTTTCATGAGTGTATTTACTTGTGCTGTCTTGGCTGCCTGGATGTCCTGAATCTATCCAAAATGTTCACCTTTCACAGTTGTTTTGTCTGTGGGAAAGAGCCAGAAGTCACATTATACCAGATCAGGTGAGTAGGATGGAAGAGGACACATAATAATGTTTTTATTTGACAGAAATTGCCATAAATGGTCGATCAATGTGTGGTATCTAGGTACCTTTCTAGAGTCAATGGTTTGCAAGAGAGCAGATTTAACACGGGACATTTACAAGTTACAGGATTCACACACACAAGCCAAATGCAGGAAGAGTGCCAATTGTCTATCTAGGGACTGGAGACCCGCAAGATCCAGTCAAGGGCTGGGAGCCTGCAGCATTGTCCTATGTACGTCCATGTCTGTAGATGATGGCTGAAGAAATCTTTACTGGAACCAGGAGAAGATGCTCGCAGCCAAGATGAAGACCAGAGCTCCCCCAAAACAACAACAGCCATTCTCAATGACAGCAAGCCCCTGAGCTCCTTCTGCAACGAGAACAGCTGAGTTACCTTTGGGAGAACCAGCTGCAACAGCTTCTTCTGGGAAACAGCCAGTTACTATCTTCTGCTCTCATTCTCCTTTATGTTGTGTCAGCAACAGTCCTCAGGTGGATCTTCTGCACCCAAAACCACAACAACTCAGTCCAGCTGGGTGTTCCTGCTAAGATTGACCATATCAGTCCACCACATATAGTGATAATAAATACACTTAACATTGATATTTTAAATATTTATTAGGGCAAAAAGCACATTGTCATTAATCGTCTTCAACACAATCAAAATATTCTCCTTTTCTTCAAACACACTTATTCCATCATTTTTGGCAATATGTCTTTGATGGTAATACGTTTTTTAAATTTCAATTTTCCCCATATTTTTCAAACACCACTTGTATATCCACTAGTGGAATTGCTGGACCATGGCAGTAGTATTTTTGATTTTGGTAAAATTACCATATCTAATTAGATCCTTTGGTTATTTTGATATTCCTCTTTAAATAAAAAATTTTTAGTGATTAAAACAGAAAATATCTGCATAGTATTACCAGGTACTAGCACTTTACACTTAAGCCACGTGACTATACTCTGAGGCAGATTTTAGCATTACCCTAGTTTTGCAGGTGATAGGTCTGGAGCTCAGAGAAGTCACTGCATCAGTGCCCACACGATGCAGAGTGGGCCTGAGAACAGAGCTTCTTCAACAAGATAGATCATGTACAGGTACAAATCCCCTATAATGAATGTTATCACTGTGTACAACTAAAATGTACCATTAAAATAAAATTTAAAAAAAAAGAACAGAGCTTCTTAAGTTCCACACTTTCTTAGTTGATCAAGGTTTAACTTGGGCCACAGACTGGCTTTCCAAAGCCCAGAGAGAACTTAAAGACTCGGAAAGGTTTTGATCAAGTGAATCGAATGAAGAAACTTCAGTTGTCCTAGAAATTAAGTTAACTTGTGTGCTCCGCTGATTACCTGGTTCTCTATATCCCTCTATGCACCTCCCCCCAAGATTTATCCACCTGAGGATCAAAGCTCCCCACATCCAAGGTGACTTCCAGCAAACATATTCCCATTTTTGGGTACTAGATGATTTGGAATGGAAGTGTTTGAAAACATAGAGCATCTGCTCCCAGCTCCCAGAGTTATCTGAGCATCACTCTGAGGCTTGAAAAGAGATGCCAAAGATTACTTTAACAGCCCCCAAGGGGTCACAATTGGATTATTGTCTCTGCTACTAGCTTTAGAATTGATCTGACCACTGTGGAGCCTTGGAATATACACCAGATCGGGAAGAAGATAATGTAACTATTCTACCTCCAAGAAGAATAACTAGAGTTGGGAGGAGGATTGGTAAAAATAATCATGTTGAAGAAAATAAAGTCATTTTCCATGCCTTCCCAGGGGAGCCTGAAACACACTGACCAAGTCCATGAGCAAAATGTAGTAGTAATACATCACGTTAACACATTCGTTGAGCATTTACTATGTTCTAGTCATTATTCTGAGTCCTGTACCTGTATTATATCATTTGGTCCTCATAGCAACCTTATGAGGTGGACTCTGTTATTCCACTTTGCAGAGAAACTGACGCACAGAGAGGTTAAGTGGTTCATCCTTCACAAGTAGCTAATAGAGGTTTCAGCCTCAGATAGACTGACTGCAGGGTCTAGGATGAAACTGGGTGCCAATCAATGAATATAGATTTGATGAACTGAGAGATGAGCATGCTTGGGTCACTGTTATACCATAAGTACAGTGGCCTGAATGTGTCTCTCCCAAAATTATGAGTATACTGAACCCCTGGTCCCCAGTGTGATGGTGGTAGAAGCTGAGACCTTTGGGAGGCAGCTGTGATCGGTCAAACTAAACTCTTGGAGTTGACATCTCTGTTCAATGGCAATTGCCCAAAGTATAAATTTACACAAGTGTTTTTAACCAAAAAACAACTGATCCATTAAAGAGGGGCACAGTCTACCTCAATGGTTAAACTCATGAGAGTTTCCTAAGAAAATGTTATTTCCAACACCTAATGGAGACAATAAGACAAGAATATCTATTCTGGTGACACACTTCATTCAAAGATTTGCCAAGGTGAGGGAACTAGGGAGCAAGACAAAGGCTTCACACACTCTGGGCAAGCACTCTACCAATGAACTACATCCCAGCCCCTTCATTTTATTTTGAGATAGAATTTTGCTAAGTTTCCTGGGCTGGCCTCAAACTTGCTATCTTCCTGCCTCAGCCTCTTGAGGAGCTAGGGTTATAGATGTGTGCCATATAATCCTACAACGCCTGTCTTCAAAAATTTTCTGATACAGATTTCTAAGTCTATGAACTCCAGAAAATGCATATCTTTGCTGCTTTCTTAGCAGTTTGTTTTCCCCTTTAGGCCATCACCCCAATTCTCTGATCTCTTCTTCCTCAAATATACAGTTAATAACTGAGTATAAGGAAACAAAGGCTTACAGGTGACCCTCCAAGATTCTAACTCAACTTGGGGAAAAGCAAAAAATTGAATCAGCCCGGCCTCTGATTTGCCCCTACATCACAGAATTACCAATTCCGTTGATAATATTTACTAAATTAAATTGTTTTCACACTGAATTGATCAGATGTAGCATCAAGCAGGGCAAGAAGAGTAGATTAGGAGTAGTTCTTGTGGGTAACTAGGTTAGGTTCAGCCATACATTTTCAGACCCTGGAATGGAACAGTTTCTACTGTAAAATGTTTAACCAAACCACTCAAAACTACGTCCCTCTGTGACTGCTTGGAGTTTGTGGGCCTTTTAACAGCTCAACTGTTCCACTGACCTATTTATTTCTGGTTGTTAGCTCTCTTTTCAGTAAGGGAATAAAAAAAGTGTTTTAGCAACGGTACCTCCATAATTCTAAATCTACCCTAAAAGAGAAGCAGTTATAATCAAAATGGAATTTTATTAACACTAATCCGCTTGTGGATACAGGAATCAGTTCCTTCAGGAGTTAGTGGCAACTCACAAATAACAGAAGAGAGGATGCTCCACATTCTACACGAGCTGCTTGTGAGTCCCCAGAACTTTCCTGCAATGCAAAACAAGTGGAGGACTGCAACTAAGGATCAATTTAAGGTGCAAACACAAAGACAGTTGCAGTTTAAAGTGCTTCCCCACCCAGGCAGCTCTTCAGGTAGCAGCCAGCGAGACAGTGGACGACACGAGAGGTGCTAGACACTCATCTAACAGGGACAGGTTCAGCTTCGGGGGTCTGTAGGGCAGCAGTGCACTGCTCACCCCCTTTCCAGCAAAGTGCAAGGAGCCGCCCTGTGCTCGCAGTGTACAGTGAGCTGATACACACTCAGAGCAGAAAACTGTAGTGTGGGCCAGATCTCCTTCCTCCGACCCCTGCTGGTTCCCTGACAATACACAGCAGGCTGATCTGGAAGAATGACTTGCCTTTGGAAAGCAAAGGACCGTACCTTACTTGGACATGTAGACAAGGTTGGGAGAGTTACACCAAGACCATCCTTTTCACACTTATAACCCACCCGGCATGGTGGAAATTATGCTTAGGGTTAAATAGAGCCATGCAGAAGCAGAAAATTAGCCCTCAGGCAACGTATACTCCAAAACCGATTTGAGACAAAGAGGCGTCTGGGGCTGCAAAGACTCTCATGGTCTTCTCTTCTAGAGAGGAAAGGAATGACCCGGTCATAATGGCCTCATGCCGCTGGGGCTGACAGAAGACTCCAAAGAGGAAGAACCAGGGTTCAGAAAGCATGATCCCCACTTTTTCCGACTTCTGCTCCTCCCTTCCTACCTCCATTAGTCTCATCCCATTAGTCTTTATCTCTTTCGAATGAAGGAAAATGAGGCGCTGTTAGCTTATTAGGAGTCCTTGGCTGATTGATTCAGGAAAGATAATTTATTAAAATCAGCTCGCCCCCTGGAGCCCAAGTTGTTCGTGGCTTGATCTTGGGAGGCCCAGCCCCACAGATACGCCACAGATGTGCTGAATGCAACCGTCAGATATTTTTCCTCCTTAATAGGCAGATGAATAAAATCATATGGAGGGGATCATTAACTCCACTGTTCCCTACTCCTCAAAGCTTTAAAGCTCCCTGAGGGGAAGAAGGATCTGTGACTTTCCTTTGTTGGTAGTTGAAGCTGTGGGCAGCTGGTAAGTTGTCGCCTACGAACTTGAATTGCGGCTGCAAAGAAGGAAGGAATCAGAAGAGATGGTGATATATAAAGTTCTTTCCAGTTTGGCATTCCTCGGTTCATGATGCTCTCAGAGGGAATGGCCACAGAGAGTCTCCTGAGCGTGTAGAACTTGGGGATTTGGATACTTCTCGGAACTGGTTTAGAACCGAGAACTAGGCTCCCAAAGCCGGCCAATGAACAGGAGAATCAAGGGAAACCGACAGACAGCAAGCACTTTTAGAGTGATTTGCAGCAATTATCGTGTAGCTTCTGCTACATCAGTGATCCACTCCATCAGCAGTAAGACTTTGGAAAATATTTTTTGACTGTTTTGCTGTTTAACATGAAATCAGAGAGAGAAATTGGTGTCACGGTCTATGTCCTTGCTACTATAAATCAGCAGGTACCCTTCTCTCAAAATATCCAAGGCTTTTGTGGTGGAGCCAAAATTGATCAAAGGTTACTGCAAGCTAAAAACAAAAGAAAGAAAGGGAGAGAGAATTCTCCAGTTGCCTGGTTGCTAAGCAACCCTGTCTGTTCTGGTAACTGGGTCCGAGGGTCTTTGCTTTCATTCGCTGCTGACTTTCATTCCATATATAATATATACCAGCATGTTTATTCTCCTGTAAATGCCCAGCAAATAAAAAGCAGTAGAGCCCTTTCACTGAAATTATTCATGTGCTAAAAGCTTTTATCCACATCACTGGTGTGACTGACAATATCATACCAGCAAGCTTCCCGAATTAGTTCTTGTTCTGGTATTGTACTCCTGGGCTTTCTTTCTTTAATAAAAAGAAAAAGAGCTACAGTTTTATTTAAGCTTTCTATAGTCTGGCATTACAGCTCCTCAGTACCAATGATTAAGATGTCATGTCTATTCCAGGCACATTTTTTGTTCTAGTTGCTGTCAAGTTTCTGGAGAAATTACATTTCACATATTTTACCCCCTTAAAAACTTTGGCTTGGCTTTAGAACTAATCTGTAGGAGAGGATTTGAATGAGTTATTTATCTATTCTGGAGCCTCTCAGGAAATCCAAATGGTATACAATATGCTTAACAGCATTTCTCAAAGAATGTGCAAAAGATCATTTACATCAAAATAAAAATCCAGGGCCCAAGCCTGGGAATCTGAATTTTAATAAACAGCAGGCTGTCCTCCCAACCAGGTAATCTATTTCTCAGTGCTGGGAATTGAATTTGGGCCTGGAGCATGCTAACCAAGCCCCCTACCACTGAGCTACATCCTCAGTCTCTGCTAGGTGATTCTGATGCATACTAAAGGTAGAGCACCCCAAATGAATCCTTTGCTTTGCACAAATTAATCAATCCTGGGTAAGCCTACACTTTAACATTAGAGATGGGAGGTTTCTAGCTGGGCAAGGACTTCATGGCTTCTCAGAAATGCCCATAACTAAAGGTCGTGGACACCAGCAACAAGACTGGCTGCCCTCTTGCCAGGAAAGGATTATACCCACTATACAGAAGCCATAACGGTCAAGGTGGCCAGACGGGCCGGGCGCAACTGCACGACATAAGCTCAGAAGGAGAAAAGTGTTAGTAAACTGTGTGGCTATTCAGCACTTTCTCCTTTTCCTTTAACCAAAGGCACCTTGATACTACAGGTTACTGCCGAAAGTACATGTAGGGGTGAGTAAAAGCCACAAATTCAAGGGGAAGAAAGTATATGGCTTCTTTTTCCTCCAAGATTTAATTTCTCTTTCAATACTCCCTTTCGACCTGATAACCTGCTCTCGCTCTCTCCCTCTCTCTTTCTCAATCTCTCTCTCTCTCTCTCTCTCTCTCTCTCTCTCTCTCTCTCTCTGGGACAGGACCATTACCCAGAAACTAACGCCACCTTCTTTCTCACCCATTTCTTCCTCTCTCCTCCAACTCAGAAGGTTTTGTCTCTGTGTCCAGGTGAATAAGAGGGAGATACATGGCTCATCTCAGAATCCGAGCCCTTAGAAGATTAAGTCTAAGGATGAATGGGATTGAAAATGAGGGGTAAGTGAGGAATTGCAGGCATGACAGAGATCATCTGTAAAGACAATCCTTTCCTCTCCTCACACCATATACACATTCAGTCCACAGCACTACACTTGAGGTGCAAAATAAAAATATACAGCACTCAGAGAGTGAATGAAAACATGTTTTTCTGACTTGAGGGTAAGACAGTGCTCCTGGGTTAAATATCCAGTAAATGGCCTCTCCAGTGGGGGTTCAAAGTCTGCCTTGTCTTGCTATCAGAATGTACCAGCCATTGAGACTTTTGAAATGGGCTCCTTATTAATTGCACTAGTCAGGGCTGCCCTGGTTACATGGGACAAAGCTATACTTCCAAATGACTTGTGCTAAAGGAAAGACTTAGGATTTGGCATAATGGAGACTTATGGCGGTTTCAGGCATGACCAGATGCAGGACCAACAGCGGTGTTGTCAGGACTACTTCTCTGTATCTCTGCTCTTCATATCACTGCCTGGCTTCAATCTGCCTGCTGAGCTATGCCAGGTTGCGGCTGGTACCTCCAAACTCACATCCCCCTTGCTGAATAATCCCAGTGGAAATAGACAGGTGCTGACATAGCTCTAGTAAAAAAAAAAAAGTCCAGGAAAGTTCTCATTAGCTCAACCCGAAGCATTCTCCCAACTGTACTCTAACTGCTGCACCAGAAGCACAGATATTTGGACAAAACAGAACAGGTCCTGCTCAAGAAAATGGAGTTCTGTGACCAAGTATGGAGTGCTCTTGGGAAGTAACTACAAATATCCACCACCCTGGAGACCTCGATACTATTTGTTCTCCCCTTTTCACCAACAGAATCACTATTCTGAAGCCTAAATAAAACTTCTCAACTCCTCACTTCAATATGGATTCCTGCATTTAATAAATATTTATTGAGTACGTACTATGTGCCAGACATTGCTTAGGTCTTGAAAATACCTGTGAGCAAAAGACAAGGTGCTTCTTGGGGAGACCTTACTTCTACACCAGACACCCCTCCCAAGTCCTGCCATCTGCCTGTCTCTCCAGCCCCCTTTGCTTGTCCATCCCACTGACCACCAGCTTTGACCATCTGGGACTCACCCTCCATATCCATTCCCAGCTATCTGTGTGCCCTATCATATTACATTGTCCATCTAGGGCAGATTTTCTTGTCCACATAAACATTCCTCATCTGCTCTACCTTTCACTCGTCCTTCAAGGCCAGGTCAAACGTGTCTTAATTTTGGGGCCACCCCAATCACACATCTGAATCGATTGCTTCTCCCTTTGTACTCCATAGCACTGGAGGTCTCACCCAGGGTTTGCACATCTTCCAGCCTGTCCAATGTTCTGACTATTAGCGTGTCTGCTTTTTCCAATGGATTGCAATCTCCTGGGGGTAATCATGTCTTCTTAGCCCTCCACTCCCCTCAGAGCCCAGTTCAGAGCTATGCATATAATAGGTGTGCATTAAATATTGTGTATGTGTATTTTTTTTAATTTTTTTACCATGAACATGTATTGGTACATTGTATACATAATGATCACATTTATCATGGTTATTTTGTACGTGTACATGATGTATCTTGGCCCCCCGCCCCTTCCCCACCTCTCCTTTCCATTACCCCCTTTCCTTATTTACAGCAGGTTTGTTTGCATTTTTCCATTTTTTCCCTCTCCCTTTTCTTTCCCTTTTCCCTTCCTTCTTTTCCCACTTTTCCTTTTCTAGTTCTCTTCTCTTTTGAATATTATCTTTCTTTACCTAATATCTATTATGCCTCTTTGTCTTTATGTACACTTGTGGTTTCTCATGTCAGAGAAACAATTTGATGTGTACTTATGAGTGACTGATTCATTTCACTTGAGAGTATGTTCTCAAGGTGCATCCATTTACCTACAAATGACTCTGGTTTATCCTTTTTATGGCAGAGTAGTACTCCATTGTGTAGAAAAACCACATCTTCTTCAGCCATTCCTTATTTGTTGGGCATTTGGATTGTTTCCAAGACTTAGCTATTACAAATTGTGTTGCTATGAACATGGTTGTGCATATATCTCTATGATATGAGGTTTTCAGTTCTTCTGGGAAGATGCCAAGCAGAGGAATAGCTGGATCAAATGGAACCTCTAGATTTAGTTTAAATATTAAATGAATCCACAAAAGTTAAAAAATCAAAAAAGTATTTCAATGATACCTGCCCATCAATCTGCCCTCACTTTGGCTGCTGGCTAGCGTTGACCAAGCCACTAGGTGATGCAGACCCTATTCTACTTCCCTGAGCTCCTCCCCCAAAACAAAAGTGAAGGCCATTGTCAGTTTCCTCACTTATACACATGCTGTCCCACAACTTGGTGGCAGAGCAATGTGCCAGAACGTGGGGCAGTTAGCACTGAGGAAAAAGTGCTAAAATAACCAACATTTGTATCTCGGAACACCCTTAGCAACTGGAATCCTTCTTCCAGGGTTAACCAAGAAACAGTATTTTAGAAACAAATCCTACCACACTTTACCATAATTAAAAATGGTGCTGTCCTAGAAGAAGGGGCAAACATTTGGAAAAGGCTACCCTTGCTAAGCTACTCATGCAAGAGGGAAAAGAGCGTGCTTCTCCTGCCTGACCTAAGAGGCAGCTTCGTGAAGCATACAGTTGGGGAGACTGCAGCAAATGGAATGTCTTTACCTAGCAGAGATACGAGACCAATCTTTGCAAAAGCTCATGAACACAAGAGTCCCATGTCTCCCCAGACAATCCATGTGACTACCCTGCCTCTCTGCTTCCCGGGTCTTTGGTAAATTTGAGCATATTTGAACACTTGGCGCCCCTCAACACCTCTATGAGGCCAAACCAGTGACATTTTGATTCATAGCAAACACGTATATAGCACTTTATACTTTTCAAAGTCTTCCACAAATTGTTGCTCATGTAACGAGAAATGTAACTCTCCTACATCAGACAGCTAGTTTAGGGTGGAACCAGCCAGATTCTGGTGTCCTAACTCCTGCAGCATTGGATGCTCCTCCTACTGGAGCATGTTCCCAGGAGTCTCTGAGCTGTACCCATGCAGCCAGTACAGACAGACACACATCAGTGCTTGGGCCTGCATACCACTGGTTGGTACAGAAGCAGTCATCTTCCTGTCTCTACGTCTCATCCAACTCAACCACATCTGGAGACTTTTTTAAGTGATATGTCTATAGGCAGGATTAGTGGTCTATAAAATCAACAACATATACCCAAGCAACATCTACTTGGTTCCAAGCACTGGGCTAAGCCCATGACATCCGTTATCTCTTATGCATTTCAGTCATGATATATCCTTCATAGATATGAAACCAACACTCCAAGAGATTAAGCAACATTCTCAGGAGTTCTCAGGTGGGAAATGGTAGAGTCTCCCACACTGAACCATGAATACTCTACTTAAGGCCAACCTTTCTCATCCAAACACTGGGCATGCTGTGATCACAGGGGGCATGACTGTCAGGCACCTGTAACTTCTCAGTGTAAGCTACTCCTTGCTTGCATCACCATCTGCTGAGCAGGAGGTGGCTATTCAAATGAAAACCATTTTGCCTAGAGGCAACATAAATGCAGACAACTTGGAATGAGGAAGGCCTGAAGAGGGTGGAAGTTGAACAGAATCACCAGAATGAGGAAAAAGATGGATGGAAGGGGTTTGGGCAAGTGTTAATAAGATTCCAAAGCAAGACTAGGACGCCCACTGGTTAATATGTGGCTATTTAAAAACAGGACACAGTAGGGGGACAGCCTGGGCAGATACAGATGCAAGAAGCTTCCACTGGTTTAAATTTGCCTTGGGCCAGCATTCTTTCCAGCTATCAACCTTCAGGCAGATTTGAATCTATAACTTCCATTTGCTTCTTCTCCTGCTAACAGGCCTTCATGGCTACTAGCTCAGGAATAAAAGGATTCCTCTTCTCCAGTAGGTCACTATGACCAGTGTCCCCAAAAATAGCCTTGGATGATTTCCAAGCATCGAGTGGTTTAAATAGTCATCGCATTCATACATAACCCATTTCTACTGTCATTTTTATGTGGCATTAATTATTTTTCCTTTCATTGAAAAGGCTCTCAACTAGAGAGAATCCTAATTAATTTGAGGCAAGGATAATTTTCCTACATCTTTCTCTTCCAGTGTGTGATTAAAAGGAGCAATTTCAAAGTGGGCATCTTCAAACCTCACATGTAATACTGAGTGGTTCTGTTAAATAGCTTTTAAATGTGCTGTTCATGTGTTATTTTGACCAGAGCTGGTGATGGTGTTAATTTCTGATAGAATCTACAGAATGTCGACTTCTCTTTCTGACTAATAGATATCTGTATGCAAGGGGAAGAACTCTAACACCTCACTTAATTAGGTACAGTTATTTTTGCCACACAATTGCTCACGACCTTTCCTCTTCTGCGTATTCCCTGGCAAGCTGCCTTGAACACATTACTTTCACATATGTGTTTTGCTTTTCAACTAGAGTATTGTGTTCAGAGTGGGGCTTAGCTTTTTCTTAACATAGTAGGTAAGACTTTGATTAAAATTATCATACCAATTCTGCTAGCTTGAATAGCAAAGTGAGGTCATTTAATTTTATAAAGAATCATGTATGTTTCATGGTGTTTTGGGGCAACTAACACAGAAATGGGAAGCCGTCTTGACACCAAGAGGTCAGCCTCGTTGAAATCTAGGTGTCATTGACAGCTAGAGGGTGTTGTGATTTAGATAAAAAATATCCCCCTAAAGTCTCTTGTGTTGGCATGTGACTGGACTATGGGGGACCATACTCATCAGTAGATTCATCCATTGATGAGTTCAGTAGCTGAATGTGCTGGTAAGAGGTGAGACCTGTTTAGAGGAAGTAGGTCACTGGGTACTTGACTTAGAAGAGTGTATTCTTGTCCCTGGCTCCTCCCTCCTCTCTCTGCTTCCTGGCTGCCATGAGCTGTGCAGATTTTCTCTGTCCAGGCCCTTCTGCCATGATGTTGGAGCCAGCTGATCATGGACTAAATCCTCTGAGATGTGAGATAAAACAAACTTCTCTTTCTTTAAATTGTGGGTGTTAGCTATTTTGTCCCAGTGACAGGAAAGTGACTAAGACAGATGATAAGCAAAAGCAGGGAATAAATAAAATTGACTAGGGAAGAAGTATGTGAGTCAGGAAATAGGGCTGGTTATAGAGTGAAGAATGAACCCTCAAGAGGACAAAGAAGAATGAGTAAGACAAAGAGAAAGAATACAAGAGGCTGTTGTATTTGAGAGTGTGGTTCAATTCAGGTCAACAGTGTTCAGAGCTGCTGAGGAGTTCTGAGAAGAGGGGAAGAAAACTGCTGGATTTGGCCACGTAGAGACTCTAGTGAGGTATTTCTGTGGACTTGGGGGGCGGTAAGAGCCAGCAGTAGATGAGGTATGAGTGTGGGAAAAGAATTAGAAGTGGCAGATATGGACAAGGATTTAAAGTAGTTATAAAGAAGAAGAAAGAACAAAGGTGGGTCGTGGATCTGGAGAGGTTTGACTCTTATTTTTGAAATTATTCTATCTTTGAAATTGGATTTGAAAGATGAGGATTATAGAAAGCATCTCTTTAAATATGTACCCTCTTTCTCCTTCATTTCTGCACATACACATGGGAGCTATGTAGCACATACTTGGTTCTTCTAGCAGCAAATGCCCAGCTATTATGATCATTGAACTGTCTTAGTAACTTTTCTCATTGCTGAGACAAGATACCCAGCACCCAAAATTAAAGGAGTAAAGGTTTATTTCGGCTCACAATTTGTAGAGGTTTCAATCCATAGCTGGCTGGCTCCAATGCAGGGTGGTATGGCAAAGTGTCATCACAGCAGAAAAGCAGTTCATGGCAGGCTGAAGGTAGCAAAGTAGCAAGTGATGGCAGCAGCCCTCTTTCTGTGCCTTATATTCTATCCAGACTACCCCTGCTTAGCATGGGTAGCACTCACACCCAAGGTAGGGCACCCTTAATCTCAGCATCACACCATTAATCCCAGTATCACACCCTTAATCCTAGTATCACTCACTTTGGATCCAGCTACATCCAAAAAGCCCCACTTATGACTGCATGAGGCTTTGCGGGGACATCTAGATACAAGCCATAACATGGGTGAAATGCATAATGACTTTTGAAACATCTCTCCTGAGAAGCCCACAGAATTCCTTCCATAGGAAATGGTGGACCCAATCCCCTGATGCCAAGATTACCAGTATCTATATGGCCCTTGCTCCATGAAATCTCTAAAGGCTAATTCAACTAGCCTCCTAAACCACTTTCTTTTTGTCTCTTACAAAAGGACCTTTTTAAGTAATAGTTTGTACCATCTTCTTCTAAGTCAGCCAGACAAGCCTAGGGGAATTTTTGGCTTAGTGTTGATGATGGAGGAATTGGACCTGGACTTCAGGTCCCCCAAGGCAGGCCGAGGCCCTCCCACCAAATG
>PVJO010007888.1:0-19087 GCA_004026905.1 Hystrix cristata | reverse complement strand
CTAGCACAGGAGAGGGCTGTCTCACCTTCTTATCCCAACTTCTGCAAAGGTGACGTGCCCTGGAGCCCACTGGCTTTCATCAGCCACCTAGCATCCAAGACCATGCTCTGCACAGTCACCTCAACTTGATTCCTTTGTCCCCTTCACTATGGCCAAGACCTATTTTTCAACACTCTGGAAGGTTTCCATGACTTTATATTCCTCCTCTAATCCCAACTTCTCAATGACTTGAAGTGTTATCTTGGTCTCTGTGGCTCTCTGCAGTCTTAACTTCTGGCTTTTCATAGAAACTTGCTCTCCAAAGTCATTTCCATTTTTAAGATCTTTGTCTAAAGATTTCAGATAAGGCAAAGGGAGGGGATGATTAGAGAAAGTAGTATTGTTTGGGCCCTTTCGGTCCATTACCTCCTCGGCTTTGTTGCCCGTTCTCCCCTAAGCCTCAAAGCTGGTTGTCCTGATCATCTGTCACCATCGCATCAAATGAAAATGAATTTCTTCAGGTCCAGTCCCAAGTGCTTTGTCTAACCACCCTGCACTCATCTGTGTACTGCATTTGACACAGTTGACAACTCATGATGCACAAACAAATGTATCATTGTGCTGAAGCCAGACTCAAAAGGGGTCATGCCATGTGATTCCATGTATACAAAACTCCCAGGAAATATAAAAAATGCTGTTAGAAGTCAACATAACCATTATTTTTGAACAGAGTTGTCAAAGATGGAAAGTGGGCACACTCGGACTTTTATGGGTACTGTCGATGTTCTGTTTCTTGATCTGGATGTTGGACTTATAGAGGTGTTCAGTTTGTGAAAATATATCAGTCTTTACAATCAAGATTTGTTCACTTTTTTATGTATGCTATGTTTTTAGAGCACAGACTTCACTTTTTTAAAACAGATTTTTTTTAAAGTTTTAGATTCACAGCAAAATTGAGTGGAAGGCACAGAGTTCCTACGTGCCCTCTGCTCTACTCCCACATTTCCCCCAATATCAACACCCAGCAGAGTTGTGTAATTGTTAACAATGGATGAACCTACATTGACACATTATTATCATCATCCAAAGTTGAAAGTTTACATTAGGACTTGCTCTTGGTTTCGTACAGTCTATGCATTTTGAAAAATTTATAAATAAGAGTATCACCATAATAATAGCACATAGACTCATTTCATTACCCCAAACCCCTCTATGACTCATGGATTCATCCCTCCCTCCCTGCTAATCTCCTATGATCACTAAATCTTTTTATTGTTTCAATAATTTTTCTGTGTCATGTAGTTGGAATCACACAATATGTAGCCTTTTCATATTGGCTTCTTTCATTTATTAAAGTGCATTTAAAATTCCTCTATGTCTTTGCATTGCTTGATTGCTCATTTCTTTTTAGTGCTGAATAATAATCTGTTGGACATACCATAGTTTATTCATTCACCTACCAGAGGACTTCTTAGTTGCTTCCGAGGTTTAGAAATTATGAATAAAGCTGTTATAAACCTTCCTGTGCAGGTTTATGTGTGTATATAAATTTTCATCTCATTTGAACAAATACCAAGTGATGCAATTGCTATATCATGTGGCAAGAATACATTTAGTTTAGTAGGAAGCTGCCAAACTGTCTTCCAAAAGTGCTGTGCCATTTTGTATCATCACTAACAATGAATGAGAGCTGTGTCTTATACTTCGATAAGAACTTTTTGTAAAAAGCTGTTGAAAGATGAAAATAAAAACCTAACTTCAAATTCAAAAAAAATTGAGAATATTTCTTAAAATGTACCATAGATTCTGAATGTAATTCTTTAAAAAACTTATCAAAATTATTTTTATTACAAGCAACATAGTAAGAACAAGGTGCACAGTCTTCCTACTTTGCGCCTCATGAGTATGAGTGTTCGGCAAGGCTCGTAAAACCCCAGCAAAAGTTGGTGGACTTAGAGGTGCAGCAGAGCATGCACCCTAAAAGCCCAGATGAAACCTCCCACTCTGATCAGGCCCTTGACACCTGTGCAGACACAGCCGGCAGCACAGTGGCTTGTCTTCTAGGCCAGGGCAAGTGCACACCTGAAGTCATTTGATCTTAGATGCCGTATTCAGAAGTCAAACTCTTTTCACTAGTTCCTAGTCAGGAAGTCTGTAATGTTTCCTTCCATGTTGAAAAAAAAAGTCATTCTTTTCTGTTTGTTACAATGAACTAGCCCAGAAGGAAAGAGAAGTAATGAATGAAAAGCCAATAGGACACAAACCACTAATGAGTATCTTGGGGTTGAGAGGTTGCTCTCCCTGGATTCAGACTGGGGAGGAGTCTCTGTTTCTTGAGATATACTGGAACCAATAGTGATACTGTGACTCATAGTGACACTTAACTTTTCGGTAGGTTTTCATATCCACTTCTGCATTCATTCAATATGCCTTTAGGGTGAAGGTCACATTTTATGAGGAGCAGTAGGCACTGAAGAAGGCAGATAAGACAAACATTGCACTGAAAAATTCCTTAAATCATTGTGATGTATAATTTTGATTGCCAATTCGATTGGCTTAAAAGGTGCTTAGGAGATTATTCAAGCACACTTCTGGGTGTGCCCAGGTGGGTCACAGGGACCTGACCTTGAGGACTATCTCCAGTCTCTGGCCTCTTCCTATCTGGCTCTTCCTCTCTGCTCTGCTTCCTGGCTGCCATGATGATGTTTCTACCTTGGAGCCAGTGACCATGGACTGAAACTTCTGAAACTCTGAGCCAAAGCAAACTCTTCCTCCTTTAAATTGTGCATCTCAGTATTAGTCACAGCACTGGAAAGCAGACTAATCCAGTCACCATGCTATCACATTGTCTATGCACTCACACAGCAGTTGACTTGCATTTAGAGGCTGTATGGCATTACAAAGATGCAACTTTAAACACTAGACTGATAATCACAATCAGCACAAGTTGCTCACTCCGAGCAGCATGAGAAACTGAAGCTCACAAGGGAAGATTAGATCAAGTCTCTCATCTCATGGTCTGTCTCGTGAGAGGTGGGATCAGCAAACTTTGCTGAAGAGGACCAGAGAGCAAATCTTTTAGGCTTTGCAGTATTTGTCATAAGTACTCAACTGTGCCACTGTAGTATGAACAGCCATGGGCAATGTGTGAATGAATGGACATGACTGGATTCCAATAAAATTTCATTTAGAGAAAGAAGCCGTGGGAAGGGTTTAACCCACAGGCTATAGTTTGCAGACTGTTATCCTACACGCACACCATTGCCTTGGATTTGCAGTCAGAGTTGCAGCCACTATTCTAATTTTTTTTCTTTCTTTGTGTGGCCAAATTTACAGAAATGAAAGATATAAACAATGTAGATCTGCTATACTTAGCATCCATGTCAGGAATTACATGGAGTAGTGAGACATAGGGAGGAAAATGTCTTGTCCTCACAGGGTTCTTAGTGGTGAAAGAGACAGGAAACTGTCCACCAAGTTTCCTAGAGCAGAGATTTGACTTGGGATGATGTGTCTTCTCCACGTGTTTATCTCATGTTGTTTTGGCTCCAAGCGTTTAGGGGATAATAGAGCTGCAAGAAAGAAGAAACCTGGGTCTCTGAGTTCTTATATAGAGGCGATCATCAGTCTTGAGGTTGATAAATATATTTCCAGTAGGTTAAGTCTCCAAAACTTGCAGTCTTTCATTGACATGGCCACTAGCATTAGCATAACTGGAGCAATCATCTAACAAAGAACACGAACCGTGTAAATGTCACCCTCCAGTGTGGAAAGAGCCATATAAACTGTGTGCTACATGAGCTGCAAAGGAGGAAGAACGGGGAGACTTCTGCCTGAAAATTCCAGCAAGCTACATCACAATCAGGGGCCTAGGAGACCAGCCTGTCGGCTCTTCGCAAAGAGCCCTGCCATTGCCGTTTGACACTGTTATGGCTCAGACCAGGAATGTCCCCCAAAGGCTGCATGTGCTCACAAGCGGGGCTTTTGGAAGGTGCTATAGCTGACTTGCTGTCGGGAAGTGGGTCTGGTTGGAAGAGACAGGTAAGTGGGATATCACCTGGAAAAGTGTATCCTTCTCCTTCTCGCCTTCCTGCTGACTGCTAAGACATTAGCAGCTTTCTTCTGCCCAGGCCCTTCCACCAGCCTAGTCTTGTGTTTTAAGCCTGACAAACAGACTGAAACTTCTGAACTGTGAACCAAAATAAACGTCTCCTTTAAGTTGTGGATGTTGGATATTTTGTCCCAATGACAAAGAAAGACAGACATGTTTGAGCTCAGGCTCAGAGAGGTTAAATAACTTGAAGTCAGCCTACTGGTCACAGGCAGAGCCAGAATCCTGAGCTTTCTTCTCCCTACCTGACCCAGACTCATACACACGGTCTGGAGAGCTCACTGGACGGCCTAGGAGCGGGTTAATGGGGGCTGCCCCCCACCAGTCTCTCTCCACGGACAGCTTGCGTGGCTTCCAAAGGCAGCCCTGCTCGTGTGCAGAGTAAGCCAAGACCCTCCTGCCTCACAGGTCAAGCAGTTCAGGACACGTGACCTGTGGCAGTGCGAAGGGCCAGTCCACCGGGCAGTGTCTGTGCCCAGCACAGATGCTGGCCGACCCCTCGTCATCTGACAGCAAGCTAGCAGCGTGGGAGCCGGAAGGCAGACAAGAAAATGGAGCAGGGCGGGGAGGAGAGGGAGGAAGATATTAACAGTTTCTATTTTTTACTATGAAAAAAGATTTTTTGACACATTAAGTAAAAGAATTTTAATACATCTGCACACACCAAAAGCCAGTGTTCCTAATGGGGCTCTTTGCTGCCCCGACATTCTTTCTGCCAAGATAAATGGCCCACGCTTTACCTTGCCTTTTCTTTCCCTTGAGCATCTCAAAAGCAGAACTCTTCTTTTTTCCTTTTGAAACAACCAGGCTTTGGCTCAGGGGGCTACAAACTACAGCATGAATGTGTACACACACACACACACACACACACACACTCACACACACACCACTGCATACTGCCACATACACAGCTCTCCAGAACATGCTGCTTTTGTCCATTTGAATTATGCTGAAAATAAACCCAGCACCTTTATAATTATACAAGTGAACAAATTAAGATGTTTAGCAATCTTGTGTCATTTAAAAACAAGATCTAACCTCCCAAATCTGTTTTAAAGAGCAGCAGAATTTTAAACCAAAACAGATTGGATTAAGATAAATGGCTTTAGAAATTCATTAACTATTTAAATTCTTTCTTCCCATCCCATTTCATTTTGTGAATGTTCATACACAAACCAATTTGATCATATAAATTTAAAACTAGCTGGAATGCTGATGGGAAGGAAATAGTGTGACCTTTCTGGCCATTTCTGGGTATCACAGAACCTTAAAATCTACATTCCCCAATTGTTTTTCATTAAACAGCTATTTTACCACAAGTAATAATGAAGAAATTAAATGAATAAAAGTCAGTACCACGACTCTGAGATAGTGTGAGCCCACGATGGCAGCTCCCTGGCATCGTCGAACTGTTCACTACCCTGCCAGCTGCTGCAGCATTCAGAAGCTACCTGAACAGGCACATGCAGGTCAAAGCATCCTGCTAACGGACATCTGAGACTCCCAGTCCAAGCCTGGTCCCCTAGTTCTACCATTAGTCCTGGCATGAGACTATCTCACATAAATACATCAGTATTTTAATACTAGTATAGTAACCAGGAGATACTTCCATTCCATTCTTCCACAGTGATGAAGAGAGAGACATAGGAGCCCTAGAGAAAGGGATATACACAGATTTTTTTTTTATTTTTGTAGGTTTTTTTTTAACCAAGAAGAACAGAGAGAACAAAGAATAACCTTCATTTGGCAGGTCGCTTGATGAATACCTTGGCCATCTGAGAGTGGCCAGAGGGCCTCGGATCCTGGGAAGCCGGCCAGGGACTGACCATCAGGGGTTGGGGCGGGGCTCCTGAGTCTAGAAGCCCAGACTCAGGGCTCCCACAGCAAAGGCTGAGCTGCAGTGTTTGGGAAAGGTTGCAAGATTCATCCGTTTAATCAGTGAGTTCCCAGATGATGCTTGGAGTTTGATATGGATCATTCCAGCCTCTCTCAAATCGATCAACAAGTATTGATTGAGTGCCTACTGTTTGCCGAGCTTGATGCTAGGCATTTTGGGAGATGCAGAATGAGTATGGAACAAGGTCTCTGTCCTCTTCAATTAGCACCACAAGCCCACATATTGCAAAGTGGGAGCTGCCTGAGTGTGATGGGGTGAGCTCCAGAATGCAGATGACAGGGCACCCTGAGGTCAGCAAGATGAAAGGTAAGACAGAGGAAGGTGCAAGTTGAGAATCGGGGCAGAGAATAGTCCTCACAGAAGTGTACATATTAGGAGGATGTTAGCTATGGAAACAAGACACTTAAATACTAGCGCCTTAACTCCACAGATTTGTTTCTATAACATGAGGCCAGGGCTGGGCCTCTTCTTTGTGTAGTCATTCAGGCCACAGGCTGCAGGGCTTCTGCTCTTTTCATTACAAGACTTTCAAGGCCACCCAGGGCTTCAGCGTCCAGACAGCAAATGGGGAAAGGTGGCTCAGGAGTTCAGGGAAGGGCTATACAGTCCAGGGCTGCAGGGCTCACATCGCTTCTGCCCCAGTTCTTGATGGGTCTGCCACTTTCAGGAACAGCACTCTGAAAGGGTAACACAAAACTGGTGGAAAGCTAGCCACAGCACACAAAGGCCAAGGGATGGGCAGGTGCGAAGTTGAAGGGAGATGGTCACAAGGAAGATACCAGAGTTGGACATAGACTAGTAAGACTCAGAAAGAAAGAAAAAGGCGTGAGCAGTAAGTGTAAGAACAAGACTCTGATTTAGGTTTATGATTTCAAATTATAATCCTGTAAATCTCAGTCCAGGCTGAGGTCTGCTTTGGTGACACACACTGTTGGGTTTGGGGACTTGAATAACTTCAGAGAGACCTGGAACCCCCCAGTGCCACACTGATAAGCACACACAGTGTCTCTAATGGAGCCCACAATCCATTTGTGTAACAAGCTTCATTAGGAAGGTCAAGGAGTTTGCAACCTTTTTGTTACGGTTTAGATCTACAATAGCTCCCAATGCTTTGTGTGTTTGGAAGTAATTGGATTGGGGGGCAGATAGCTGGCTGACTGTCAGGAGGCAGGGTCTGGTCAGAGGGAACAAGTCACTGGGGTCATGGCCCAGAAGGATCTGTCTGTCTCTGGTGCTCTTCCCTTCTCTCTCTGCTTCCTGGCTGCCCTGTAAGTGGGCAGTTTCCTCTGCCAAGGCCTTTCCAACATAATGCTGACCGTGCAAGGACTGAAACTTCTGAAATGGGAGCCAAAATAAACCCCTCCTCCTTTGCATTGTGGGTGTCAGGGATTATGGCTCTGTGACAAAAGCGACTGAGACACTTTGGTTCAACGTAACTTAGATCTTGAGATGTTCATGCTCCCCCTGCAAACCAGAGCTCAAGAGGATCCCACTGAAATAGAGGCCCCTAGAGCATCCTTAGCGCCATGTGAGAACTGGCTGCGTGGACGTTCAGGGAAGGCCAGACTCCCTAGCCCTGAGGCTGCAGGGGCTGCCTCTGCATACTAGCTCTAAAGGTTCATCAGGACTGAAGTCCCACTTGCCCGGCCCCATCAAGGCAAGAACATTTAAGAGGTGCTGTTCTATAGCTCCATGAATTCATAGCTTTATGGTATTTTGGGATGACACATGGAGAATGACCACACACCAGTAACAGGACCTCCCCAAAGGAGGACTCTACCCAGATTTAAAGTTCTAGGCTTATAATCTGGAGTTACAAGCCTGGGTGGAATCTCACACTCAGACTTTCCCCTCCAGTCTCTCTTTCTTTCCATTCCAAACGTCACTAGCCCGGGTCAGATTTTGGCTCCTCCAGTGTGACCCGCTCCTGGCAGCTTCATGCCCTGCTGTGCTCTGTCCCATGCTGCTTTGGCTACGTGGGTCTAACTAGGCATCAGCTTTTTATGAAACAAGTCAGTTCGGCCAGAAGCGACAGCACACGCTTGTAACCCCAGCTACTTCAGAGGCTGAGGCAGGAGGATCGCCAAGTTGGAGACCAGTCTGGCAATTTAGCTACACCTTGTCTCAAAATTCAGAAGGGGCTGGGGATATAACTGTGTGCTGCCTGAGTTGCATCCCTAGTGATACCAAAATAAGCGACTTGGACATGTGATCTCTAAGTACCTTCTCAGCTGTAACATCTTGTGAGTATGAGTCCTTTCCACACAGGAAGCCCATATATACCTTCATAAGACCCTAACAGTTTAGAATTCAAAATTAGAAATCAGACTAGGGGAGAGGAGATGAAAAAGACCTTGTGCATTGTTAGGCTAACACCTCCCTAAGCGTGTTTCAGGGGTATTCTCGACTCTTGATAGGCCTGAATGGCTGTGCGTGTGTGTGTGCCATATATGTGTGTGTGTGTGTGTGTGTGTGTGTGTGTGTGTGTGTATAGTATCTTAATAGCATCTTTTTCTCTCTTTTCCTATGTCTGTCTGTCTGTATGTAAATATATAAATGTATTACATATTTTAAATTACATTTAAAAGCTGGCACCTATATAATATGCCAGCATATAAGGAGGCCAGCTTCTATTTTCTGTATATAGGAAATAATGACATCTATACAACACATCAGGCACTATGCAGAGTTTTCAAACACTGTCTTTTCAGTCCTCGCAGCAACATTCTTATGACCGCCACGCCCACTTTCGAGCGGAGGAAGCTGATGGTTGGAGAGGCTGAGCGCCCACTCAGAGTCACGGTGATGTAAGTGGGACGGCGGGACACAGGCCCAGCCACGCCAGAGCGACGCCGCGCTCTCGGCCATCACACTGCTGCTTCCTCAGCATGCTTCGGTCCATTGACTCAGGAGTTTCTGGGTTAAATGATGTTAGACAGATTGTTCGGCGAAGCTCCCGGAGCTCACCTCACTTCCGCAGTGTGCACAGAGCGGCTCAGCGGTTAAAAGCTTGGAGTCGGAGGCAAGATCACCTCCTGGCCTTGAGCCCCAGCTTTGCTCCTTGCTGGCTGAGTGACCTGAGGAGCATCGCCTCCCCTCTCTACCTCATCTGTTACATGAGAATAGCCACCGCGCCTGCATCCTACGGCTGCCTACAGGCCTTAAGTAAGTGCTCTTTTGGTGTCGATTGTTGCTAGAGAGAGCAGCGCTGTCGACTACATTGATCCTGGAGCCCAGCTTCACCCAGGGTTGGGGCGTGGCATCATCTGGACCATTCTTCTCCGTGATGAGGAAACAGAGGGGACCAGCCTGGCTCAGGGCCACACAGGCTGCTCGTGCCTAGACACCCAGCCCATGTCAGCCCAACAAATCCACCTGCCCCTCTCTAGCCAATTCAGCCATTTTCAGCAAATCTAGTTACGAAACTGTAACTAAACGGAAAATCACCTGGCTCTGGCTTTTTCTCCTGTATGCATCCATCCAATGCTCAACTTGGAGACTTGGTTTAATCAGAACAAAAGAGAACTGGAAGGAAGTCTTCAGCAGTGGCCGTTGCCTCCCCAGAGAATGGTCTCTCTGACAGCCCTGCAAGCTGCCTTAGGCAAAATGATAACCGTCCACCAGGCGCGCTGGCTACTTACGGACAGCAGCAGCCAATATCCCACAGCTGGGGCAGCTGCCTCTGTCTTTGCACCGCCCAGAGCACACCTGGGGGCTGGGAGAGGAAGAAGGGGAAAGTAATCCCTCTAGGACTCTTAGAGGGGAGCATTTCAGAAAACAGAAAGGATTGAATGTGACAAAGACTATAAATTGGAAGTAAAATCAGACAGGGGTCAGGATGAAATTCATGCTATTTGTATGAAGTTCCTCCAATTTATGTGATTTTTTGGTGATGCTCTGTGTATCTTACTGCTCCAATTTGTGCAACAGGAGTGTGCGTGTGTGTGTGTGTGTGTGTGTGTGTGTGTGTGTGTGTGTGTGTAGAAAGAGAGAGAGAGAATGAATGAGGGAGCAGGAAGGAGCTTGCTGAAAGCCAGCCAGATAGAAAGGTTTGAAAACAGCCAGGCTGAAACCTTTGGGCACCAGGCCCGGGTCGAGGCTCTTCCTCCAGTGAAGGTGGTTTCATCTGCTCTCAATGATCTAGTTGCACCTGTCCGTTTCAAAGGTCTGAGATCAGGACCCAGTCTGTTATCCTTTTAAATCCTGACCATACAAGAGAGAGCTCACACTTTCAGGAACAGCGTCCTTCTTATCCTCAGGATATGCTACACCTTCAACCTTAGGTCATTGATCATTATTGGTTACTTTCCAAATGCCAAGTATACTCAGTACCTCCTTAGACCAAAGGCTCCTGTGGGCGTCACTTTCTCCAAGGAGAGAGGTTCCATGAGCTTACCATCCACTCACGGCCACAGGAAAGGTTTGCAGACACCGGCTTGATGAAGGGCTAGAGCCAACGAACTTCACAAAGTAAGTCTGCAAGGTCTCTTCAGCTACTCTTGCCCTCCTGGGGAGACACAGGCATGAGAGAAGCCTCGAGCCTCCGGGAAGAAAATATTTCTCTCGAGTCTGCAAAGCAAGTAATCACAGCCTGCAACAATTATTTAGATGAGTCATTCCTTAGGTACAGAGATAGTTAGCTAAACATGGTCTCGGATCCGTCTTTTGAATTAAAATAAGATAAAAGTTCTTTAATTAAACAAAAATATTGAATATGTACAGTCTATTCATTTGTTTTCACTTAGGAGTCGTTGCTTCAAGTAAGTGAGTAGTTTTAGCACAATACTTCTTTTTATTATTTTATGCAAAACGTAGGTTCAGGCCAAGTCTGTATATGGCACAGAGATGAGAAAGATGAAAAATACCCCAAAACTCTCAGCTCACCCATATGCAACTCTGTGCATCTGTTAAATCGCTTTATTACTCATCTCTCCCACGAGATGGTTTAGGGTCAGCTGCCTCTCCTATGCAGGTGGTCACAGCTGTAACAGCTGAGGATCAGTCATTTATTCGACAAGGGTTTATCAAGTGCTTGTTATATGCCAAATACCGGGCTAGACACTAGAGACCCAGCTACAAGCAAGGGGGTACAGTTCCTGCTTTCCAGAGTTCCTATTACAGTTCTCCAGGGCTGAGACCTTTGACCCTAGTCACACAGATGAGGATACTGAGGCCCAAGGAGGAAAAAGGACTTGCTCAAAGCCGTCTCACTCTGAATGCCTGAGCTGGAACAAAAACCTAGGTGGGCTGGCAGCAGGTTGGACCACATGCCAGCAAGCTGCCCTCCTCCTCTGGTGAAGGAATTGTCCTCAGTCAGCTTCCTCGTGTCTATGGCTGGTCACAAGACCGTGACAATAGAATTCTAGAGAATGGTCACATTTGAAAACTTTGGTTTTTGTTTGCTACATATGCAAAGTCGAACATCAGTTTCCAAAAGTCTGCTGCTCAGGCTTGTTAATTACACATAGAAGTTTTGAAGGCAAAAATAATCCTCCAAATATTTAAAGAAATGGCTTAAGAAAAAAAATCTTTGTCTAGACCAAAAGAGACTGTCTTTTTTCAGATTCCAGAGAAGCTTACAGTGGAATAACCCATGAATTGGCATAGGGTGGGAGTCATGGAAATTGTTCCCTTTAAATCCTGGCCCCCCACCCCCACCCCAGACATCAGTTCCCTGCAGCTAAGATCTAGAAAATAGCTGCAGAGGTGAGCCACCTGAAAAGAATACACCACGACATTACCTAGTGTTTATTGTGTACCTTCTCTTTGTCTAGAGACTCATTACTTCACATGTTATTAAACACTGTGAGCGGGGTATTAGTTCTCCTCCCACCGTGTAAGTTATACAACCGAGCCTGTCTAATGCTAATGACCATTCTTTGTCCACTACACAGCAATAAAATGGAAGGGGTTTCCTGGGAAGAGGTGATGAGAACAGAAGAGGAGCAGGATTAAAGCAAGCAGGAAATGAGAAGGCTCAGGTGGTGGATCAACAAATATTTAATGAGCACATGCTACACAGAAGGCATTCGGTCAGGCATGTGCCACGAGGATACTCAATCAACCAGGCCCTCCTGCCATCCCCAACCAGTGTGAGCTCAGAATCTGCCTACTTGCCAAGCGAGGAACTAGGGCCACCCCTGCGCTGACTCCCTGTCCCTCACCCTCCACCTCGAGTGACGTCCACCTGATTTCTTCTTTGGCATGGCATCTGTCCATTCTGTCATTTGTAAGGCAAGGCTAGTCAAACGCCTACTTCCTTAATGCAATGATGTGTATAAAGCGGTTAACACAGCCCCTGGAACATGGCGAGTTCTCAGTACAAGTTAACTATTACACAGCATTTTCAGTACATTGAAACAACACTGAAACTGATACTGAGTCTTCAAAGAATAAGATCAGATACAGAGAAGCCTCCCGGTGGCCTTGCGACCAACTGGTCTATTTTCTTTATTTTCTCTATGTACATCACATTCTCCTCTCTGTTCACAGCTCATAATTTCTTCAAGACCTAAGTGAAATACCAGCTTTCTAGGAATGAACCCCAAACAGCCTGCCTTTTAGCATAGCGCTGTATCATAGAAATACAATGTGAGCCACATACGTACTTTCAGATTTTATGGTAGCCACCAGAATAATGATTATATTATTATTTGAAACTTCTTCATGTACCTCAATATATCCAAAACATTATCATTTCAACATGTAATGAATATAAACAATTAATGATGGGGTATTTAATGCTGTTTTGTTTGTATTAAGTCTTTACTCTCTAGTGGTTATTTTATACCCATAGCCACATCATGTAACTGGCGGCTACCATTCTGCACATTTCACCTTGACAGCAAGCTGACTTTGTTGCTGTAAAGATCCAAATATCTTGCGCATTAATTGTGGTGGAGGGTAGATCATTAGAGTAGCAGGTGGCCCTGTTGGTCTCTCTGTCCCCAGGGGATCTGTGAAGAAGGAGCCTGTTTCTGCCCAAAGCAAATCACACAAACCCATCGAAGGGGCTGCTGATAATACATTCATAGAGTTTCACACCCCAGCACACAAACAGGCTTTGGCTAAAAAGGCTTTTAAAAATACCTTCAGGTCTGCGACTAACCCTCCCTGAAGTCCACTTCACAGAGATACTACCTTTGCCTCCCAACACCCCCTTTTAAGTGAATACTGAAAGCATCCCTTTCCCTAACTCCCCAATAATGACACGGTTCTGAATAAGTTATGCATTTTTGCAGGTTTCCCGAGCACCCACTGTACCCTGCACATCATGCAGGCAAACAAGATACTGTCCCCTGCCTCGGAGCTTCAAGGGGTACAAGCGATATTAGGACAAACCTTTCTCTGCTCTTTTTGGAGTTCAGAATCCCCATGACAATGTCCAAAATGGGAGCCTAGGTGCCTGCCTACTCTGGGACCTGGTTTCCAGCTTGGGTTCAGCTGCACGGATTCATTTTCTGCACCTCTCTCCCCTCCTGGCCACCCAAGTGAGCTGCCCCGTGATACACTGCATGTTTCCAGGCTGCAGTTGTGTGTAGGTTCCCCACATGCACCCAGCTCACCTGGCGAAGGGTGCTTCCCCAGCTCTGCCTCTCTCCCGGGTCCTCTTTCTCCACACGGCCAATCTCCAGCTATATGCACACGTCAAGTGGAAGACCAGTTTCCAAAAGGTGGCTGCTCAGATTTGTTAATTACACAGAGAAATTTCAAAGGCAAAAATGTCCTCCAAATATTTAAAGAAATGGCTTAAGAAAAAAATCTTTGTCTACATGGAAAGAGACTGTCTCTTTTCTGCTTTGGACCATAAAATGAACCCACTGAAACTGTGAATCAAAATAAACCTTTCCTCCTTTGAGTTCCACGTGGCAGGAATTTCATCCCAGTAATGAGGAAAGTGACCAAGACTCATCACATTCTCTTTATCCATTTGTCAGCTGATGAGTCCCAGAGATTGACTACTGTGAATCGCCCCACGATAAACATGGCTCAAGGTTTCCTTAACCTTCACTAAATGGTTTAGTTGTTACCATACTTTACGATCTACTCCAAGGTCTTCTATATTCCTCTCAAAACATAAGTAACAGTCCCAATCACATAATTAACTTTTAACCAAACTCTTTGTAAATACAAAGTTTTGGTCAATACAAAACATAATCGTCATCATGGCTGCTTCTTTTTATACCTGTGAAATGGAGATTAATGGTAATTGCTTTGGATTAATATCCAAAATATGTAAGGAACGCCTATAACTCAATAGTGAGAGGACAAATAGCCCAATTTAAAAAAGTGCAAAAGGCTTGAATGGACATTTCACAAAAGGAGGCATATCAATGACGTACATATGAAAAGATGCTCAATATTACTAATCATCGGAGAAATGAAAATCAGAGTCACCCTGAGATATTACCACACATTTGTTAGGATGGCTGCTATCGAAAATACAAAAGAAAATAAGTGTTGATGAGGCTGTGACAAAGGGGGAATCTGTGAACACTGTTGTTAGGAATGTAAATTGGTACAGCCATTATAGAAAATGCAATGGAGTTTCCTTAAATTAAAAATATAACAACACGATCCAACAATCTTACTAGTGAAATTTATACATGTATATATATTTACATATATGTGCATTTATACATATTTAAAGAAAATTAAATCACTATATGGAAGAGATGTCTGCATTCCCACGCTTGTTGCAGCATTACTCACAATAATAAAGGTATGGAATCAACCTAAGTGTCCATCAACATATGACCGGGTTAAAAATGTTATATATATAGTCAATGGAATACTATTCTGCCTTTAAAAGAATGAACTCCTGTCTTTGTAGCAACATGGATGAACCTGAAGGACATTATGAAATAATGCGAAATAAGCGAAGCACAGAAAGAAAAGATCGCATGATCTCATTTGTGTGTACAGTCTAAAAATGTCAAGCTCACAGAAGGAGAAAATAGAATGGTGGTCAGGGCCTGGAGTAGTGGTGGGGAGGTGGTGGATGGGGAGATGTTGATTAAAGGCTGTAAAGTTTCAGTTACACAAGAGGAATAAGTTCAAGCGCACTATTGTGATTACTACATAGTAACCACTGTACAGTTGAAACAACGTATTGTATACCTAAGATTACTGAAAGTAGATTTAGTTCTCACCAAAACTAAATGATAAGTATGTGAGGTAATGCATATGTTAATTAGCTTTATTTAGTTATTCCATGATGTTTATATGTTTCAAACTATCTTGTTGTATACCATAAATATACAAAACATTATTTGCCAATTTAAAAAATAATTTAAAATAAAATAATTGCTGTTATTTATTTATCACAAATATCTGACAGTCACAAATTACTTAGTCTCACAGCAAAGCAATGAAGTAAGAACTTTCAGTTTGAAGATTCTATATCTGTTCAGCATATAATTTTTGAGCAACTCCTACTGTGTGTCAGGCATTGTCGTTGATGATAAAGCTAAGCAGTGAACAATCTAGAATTGCTCCCTTCGTGGAGCTTACATACTAATAAGTGTACAGGTAATAAATAAAATAGGTAGCTAAAATATATCAAATGTTGGCAGGTGCTATGGAAAAAATAAAGCAAGTTAGTAATCATACCTACAGCACCCAGCACCACAAAAAAAAAAAAGAAAATCATACCTACAGCCATAAGAGAAGTCCTCATTGAGAGAGGCAAGCCATGCAGCTATCTGAGGGCAGAGCATTCCAGGCAGGGAATAGCAAGTGCAAAGGTCCTGAGGTAGATATATTCTCTTCATGTTTGGGAAACAGCAAGGACCACTGTGGCTAGAGAGAAATGAACAAGTAGAGAAGTTTTACTTCTGTAGAAGAGAGAAAAATCAGAGGCACAACAGGGAGTGAGCGCAAATCGTAGTGAGCCTTGAAGACTTTTGAAAGACTTCAGCTTTTACACAGAGATGAAATCTATTAGAAGGTTTTAAACAGAAAAAAATAATCTGACTTGATTTTGAAAGAGCCATTCTAACTACTATGCAAAATGGAATGGTGGGCTGGGGATTTAGCTCAGTGATTAGAGTGCTTGCCTTGTAAGCACAAGGGCCTGAGTTTGATCCCCGGCACCACCAAAAAAAAAAAAAAATAGAATGGTAAGAAGGAAACACAGAGGTGAGGAAATAGTTGGATCCTGGATGTCCTTTTAAGAGAGGCAACAGGCTTCTGCAATGACTCGAGCATGGAGTGTGAGAGATGGAGAAAATCCTGGCTGATGCCAAAGGTTTTGACCTGGGCATGATGTGATGCCCTGGGGAAGGTGACATGGGGAAACTGGAGGGAGGAGCAAGTCTGGAATAAAGATCAGAAATTCATTTTCAAGGTGGCTACTGTGCAAATCTAGAGTTCAGGAATGAGAACCAGGCTAGAAATACAAATCATGACAAACAGGCTTAATGAGTGATATTTAAAGCCGGGAGCCTTGATAAGATGATCGAAGGAATGAGAGAAGGTAGAAGAGAGGTCCACAGACTGATTGAGCTTTGGAGAATGCCAGTGTTTAGATGCTGGGGAGATGTGGAGGAGAGCAAAGTGTCCTGAGGATGCGCTGTCAGCGGAGTGGAACCAAAGCCATAAACGTGTTTAGTGGCCAGGAGGCCAAGTGGAGAAAATGTGTCAAAGAGAAAAGAAAAGAAAAAAAAAGAGTGAAATACAGATGCTAGGGCCAATAAAATGAAGACTGAGAATTGATCGTTAGTTTTAGCAACATGGACGCCACCATAACTTCCAGAAAAGCAGTATCTTTGGATCACTGGGGCAAAAACTTTATTATAGTAGGTTCAAGAAAGAATGGAGGAAAGCAAATGGATAGCAAGTGCTGTATGAAAAACCCTCCAGAGTTTTTGCTGCAAAAGGGAAGGAAGATGAGGCCAGGGCTAGAGATGAGCAAGACAGTTTTGTCTTTTAGTAAGGATGTGAGAGCATTAGTTAGCATGTTTATATGATGATAGGGATGATCCAACAAGGGAGGAGAGACTTGATAATGGAAGGTACAAGGGTAATCTCCAGAATCAGGACCTTAACTAGGAAAGAGAAGGTGAAATTCAATGTACACTGGAGATTTTGAACCACAAAGGAGCAGAGATGTCTCATCCACAGTAAGAGGAGAGGATAGCATTTTATAAGCAAGATGGGTTGATTCCAAATGCAACAAGGCAATATGTCATTAGAGCTGCCAGCACAGACTGGAGCCAGGCTGCCTAGGTTTACATCCCAGCCCTGGAATTAAAACTGTATGACTTACCATAGCCATGTAGCCTGTCTGAGTATCAGTTTTCTGGTCTGTAAACTGAGGACAGTTCTAGGACTAATACATAGGATATCGTGAGGATTGAGTGGGGATTGAACAATCCCAGCCCAGAGTGACTGTCCTCCAATGTTGGATGCTGATATTATGAGGAAGACTGAGGATGTGGAAACTGAGGCACAAAGCAAATGTGATGGGACCAAGCCACAAGTGGGTCAGCTGTGGGGTGTGAGAGTCCTCTGCTGCCCTAGGTAGTCCTGGTAGTCTGCTACCTTCTCCATTCTGCCCTCCTTCCCCTCAAGGCCTTGGTGGTCTCCCTCTAAAACCTTCCTCTCAGAAAAGAAGCACACATGTATTGGTGCTAAAATGTAAAAGACTTCAAACAAGGCACCTCATGCACCCAGATCTTGGGAGGGAGGCTGCTATGGAGCCCACTGTCCCATGCCAGATCTTGACTTTGAAACAAAATGAATCCAGTACAAATAACGGACTTTTCTACTGAGGATATAGTCAGTCTTCTGAGATCCCCTAAGGCCCAGCTGTGCTGTTCCTCAGTGGTTTCTTCTCATGACTGGCAACATTGACCTTGCTAAGCAACCCTTGATGGACATATAGATGTATATGGGGCACCCTGACCCATATACAGCAACAATGAACAGCAGCCCTGGTAAGGCCAAGAAGCAAGGTCAGGTATCAGAACCAAAACCCAGAGACGTGAATCCACCTGAATCCAGAGACATGAAGCTATTCGCCTGAGGTGACTCACTATTTTGGCTTGTATCTAGCTGTCCCCCCAAAGTCTCCTGTGCTCCTAAGTGGGGCTTTTTGGAGGTGGCTGGACCCACGGTGTATCAATATGGATTTAGGGTGTGTGATAACTAAATTAACCAACTGATTGGCTTACCAAAGTTCTGGGTGTGGATAATGGGAAGTCAAACCTTGGCTGTGGGTAGCACCATCCAATAGGTTTGTAGCCTGGATGAGATAAAAGGGAAAGGAAGGCTGGGTGCTTGCTGCTTCCTGTCCCTTGCACACCCTGCCATGGACTGTTTCTCCTCTGCAATGCCCCTCTGTCCTGCCACCCTGCCTTGCACCATCTGACGATGGACCGAAAACTCTACAAACTGTGAGCTAAAATAAAACTTTCTTCCTTTAACTTATGGGTGTCAGGTATTTTGTCCCAGCAAAGAGGAAATAACTAAGACACACATCTTCCCAGTAGAACAGGGCAGACTGTCTGATGTTCCGGACCAATTTCTTTCCACAGACACACCGTCCTTCAGGAACCAGCAACCGGACAAGGGAGAGGATGTGGTTCCTCACACTTACAACACCCTTTTCCATGAAAAGACATGGGGAAACTTCCCCTCACTTTGTTACCCAGAGAGGCGTGTCACTGCACCATTTGTGATGAGGACCAAGGATAGATGCTTGCAAATAATAATAATACGATTATTTGAGACTGAAAGGAAAACCCAAAAAGCTGAGTTAGAGGCAAAGCAGAGGAGCTAAATTGTCTTCCTCCACCTTGCAGCACTTGCATCTAGGCTGGGAGGCAGCCATGGTGTTCACTGTCCCATGCTGTGCTCCAGGGACAAGGGTGGGGTGGGCAGTAGATAATGTAGATAGGACACTTTAAGCAAGATGGAGAGATGATGACAGCAGCCTTACTACATCCCGGATACTCTACTCTTCACAGCCCTTTAAACCAGCTATTATGATTATTTCCATTTATAGACATGTCAATGAGGCACAGAGAAGTAACAAGAACAAAATAAATCAGATCCCTGGCCTGGAAAGAAGATTTGTCGCTCACTTTCACCTTTCT